>CAUYRH010143466.1:0-250614 GCA_963574655.1 Perodicticus potto | reverse complement strand
GCCACAACGCCCGGCCATTTTTTGATTGCAGGTGTCATTGTTGTTTGGAGGCCTGGGCTGGATTCGAACCCGCCAGCTCAGGTGTACGTGGCTGGCGCCCTAGCCAGTTGAGCCACAGGCGCCCAGCCTGTTGTTATCATTTTTTTCTGTTTTTCTTTTATAATTAGGACATTGTATTACTTTTTTGTTAATTATATATGTGGATAGGTTATGTTATTGATCAGTTCCATTTCAGGACATTAATAAGAGGTTATAAAATATTTCTTTTTTTTCCTTTTTTCTTTTTTTTTTTAGCAGGCCCAGGCTGGGTTCGAACTCACCAGCCCCAGAGCATGTGGCTAGTATCCTAACCACAAACCTACAGGTGCCCCTAAAATATTTCTTTTAAAAAGAGGGTCTTGGATTGTTGGGCTTGATCAGCACCAATCTAATTAGCCAGGCAGGTTGGCAGATAGTTTGGAGAATCCATCTCTTCTCATGGAGAGAAGGAATAGAGGTGTCAGGTTATAAAGTCAGACAGTATTCAACATCTCCCCTTCACGGGGCTTGGGAGGGTCCCAGTTGACATTGGAAACCTTTGAACCAAGATTAGAGACATGAAAAGTATGTCTCATAAAATAATCTAGGGCAGACCTGATTCTAAACAGATTCCAAAGGTAGAAATTGGAGAGAGGGAAGCCAAAGTTGGAAAGACATGGGTCAGGATCTAAGATGATGGAAAATGGTGTATATAAAATACAAGAAGAGGAAGACGCCAGGCTTAAAAGAAAGTATTCACTCTACAAGACAGAAAGAAGTATAGAATAGAAACCTAATTGAGTAAAATGTGGGAGCATGCAGGTGTACACACACACACCTCTTACAGGATTGGCAGGTGGAGGTAGGTTTCAACAGAGCTGGCTCTTTTGCCATAAGTGCTGCAAACGTTACACTAATGTTTGGGTCTTTGCTTCTGGCAATCGTTCCTCTTTTTAATTTTTCTTTTTTCTTTTGGCACTATAGAAATGTTTCCATAAATAGTGCATTTAATGGAGTGTGTTACTTTATTACTGTCAGCTACTATCGCGGTAGAGGAAAATTGAATAAACACAAGAGCTAGGATCAGAACATAGAAGGCTTCCAATTCCAGATTTTTCATGAACTTGTACTTTTCTTTTGAGCAATGTAACCTTTCTGGTCCCTGTGAAATTCTTACCTTTTCGGGTGGTGAAACCGCCCCGTTCAGCGTGATACTCAAACACATTTTGGAAACATGAATTATAGTGGCTGTTTGTCAACTTACAAAGGCAACTGCAGTGTCCTTCCCTGCTAAGATGCAGAAGCCCAGCTCAGAGGTCGAGGTCAGCTCTGCCTGGACTTGGGGCATCGGCAGCCTCTGCCTGCAACAGACCAGGGATGAAATGTGATTCTGTGCCGTAGAGTGACCAGGATCTCAAGGAGAGCAGGGATCCGGGGTAAAGCAGGAAGTAAAAATAAAATGGCATAAGTATGTGAAAAAGTGAGCAAATCAAAGTAATTGAGGAACAAAATAATTCATTCCCTCTCCCTGGCTCAGCACGGATGGATGCAAATGGTCTGTCATTAAGTAAGTCCTCGATACAAAGGCAGCCAGCATGACTGTTGCATCAAATATTTAGCCAGAGCCAAGAGCAATTTTTTTATTATGTTTTTCTTATAAGTTTGATTTACTAACCTTCAGTGCAATCCCTATTTTTAGAGGCTGGCTCATATTTTTAATTTGTTTTCTCTGCAGAGCTGGATTCTTACTAGGATTTCAGCTGTCCACTCAGTTCCTAATGGCAGAACAACACTGAAAAGCGTAATTACATTTCCTAATTATGTGTAATTAGGCAAAACCCAGATGATGTATTCAACGTGCTCTCAGAATAGCCAGGGGTCAAGGACTGTTGGAATTCGGTAACATTTTTATAAATAAGCCAGTACGCTATTTAACGCTGGGGTCCAAGGTGACGTTGGGTGCCCTGTAGACCAATATAACGGCTGAAATATATAGCATTCATTTATTCAGCCAAGTAAAACTATAATTGATCCCCCATTCCCTTATCATCCCCTCTCTAAAACTGGAGTTGAGAGTTGCTCTTCTTGCCCAAGAGAGGCCCTCTAAACTCAGAATCATAAAGTTCTGCTTACTGACAGCCTAAGTGATATTTATTTTTTCAAAGCTTAATCCTTTTGAAACATGGAGAAATAAATACATCCTCTTATCTACCATATGCCTGGGATGGGAAATAAATTCTTATTTTCCTATAGCATGGTACCAGTGGGCTACAATGAATAATTTGGGCAGTCTCGCTGAAGATAATAGGGAAGGCTTCTCTACTACCAGTGATAATTATGAAACTCATAATAGAAAACATCCCAGGCCTGAACATCAATCAGGGAAGATAAACAATGGGAGATGATAGGTATACAAAAGGGAAAATGGCAACGGCACGTATGGAGGGGAAGCCCGGAGAATTCTGGCGGGGTTATAAATCATAGAGTCAAATAATTTCCATGCAATTAATATCCTCAAATTAAAACATACGTTTTCAAAGGAGGACTTTGCAGACTTTTAAGCCGGGGAACTGGCTGCCTTATAAGAGACGTCTGAGAGCCCCAACACTGTACTCTTTCTTCAGTCTCATATATTCGTACCTGGCCAGAGTTGGCCGGGGCCCAGGCTAACAATGTCACCGTGTGAACTGACCCGATGACCTCACTCTAGCTCACAAGGGACAACCAGAGACTAAAGAGGCCAGAGCTGGTGGAATAGCCCTGCATTCTTATACCATCTTATCTTGCTTTTTAAAAAATCAAATACTGAGGTTACTGCTATGGACTTCTTTTTTCGGAAAAAAAAAAAAAAAAAAAGGAATCCATTAATATAACTGGGAGAAAACACTGTCTATGCGTCTGCTACGACTGTTTAAAAGGAAACTTTAGACTGTATGGTTAATTTATTTAGTGCATCATGGGCAAAGAACAACAAGCTTTCTCACCTTTCCTATCTTGTCCGCGTGTAGAAATTCACAGACCGTGGCTGTCTGCGGACACAAATTCAAAATAGAATCTCTCCATGCCAGGCCTTGTTTAGGGGTGGCCCAGAGATTTGAGTCCATTGTCAAATATGTCTGAAAGGCCACAAAATATATTCATGGATTTGGTTTTGTAGGCTTAATATAATATTTTATAAAACATATTTTTAAAGAAATATATAATTTCCCCCCACCCTACCCCCCAAAGCAAGGGTTTTTCCCATACCATATAATTTGCTATGTGGGGCTTTGCTCCATTGAAGCCCATAATTTATAGTCGGCCTCCACAAGGCCCAAAATAACTCCAAGCTATGATTAAGTAATGGACAAGGTAACTAATATTTCCGGAAGGGTGGCCTTCCAGACACTCATTGTAAGTGACTAAATGGTTGAAGGTTGAGATGTGTAGATGTGTAGCCCAGTTCTAATTTCACCGAGTTGTGGAGAATCAAGAAATGACATTATAACCTGGCGTATCTGGGCAGTTAGGACACGGAGCTGAGAGTAGGCGTTCTCGGAGTTTTAACGAGCCTGTGCCTCGTTTTCCCTATTTAAGGCAGATGGGTTTATGCCTAATTGTGCCATCAGCTTCTCCCATAAAATAATTCATTTGCAAGGGGTGCCCTAGTCCACTCTTGGCCAATTCTGGGAAGGGGTCTGCATGGAGCTCATGTGGAAAGCTGGCAGAGTAGACGTCTCAGTTCAGAAACACTGGGCTTGAGTTGGCCACCAGGAACTGTATGACCTTGTGAAGAGTTGTTTGTCTTTTTTTTTTAATTTTTAATTTTGAAATAAATTTTGACTTAGAGAAAAGTCACAAAAATGGTCCAGAGAGTTCCCGTGGGTCCTTCACCCAGCTTTCTTCACTACTAACATGGTACATTTTTGATACAGTGCTATTGACTAGACTCAGACTATAACTTACCAATGGACTTTAATGGAATTTGACGGTGTTTCCTCTGCATCCTGTATGGTCCCGGGTTCCAATCCAGGTTCCACCTTGCACTGATGGTCATATTTCTCTAGATTCCTCTGGCCTGGTCCTCTTTAGTTTCTCCATCGTCATCATCATTATTTTATAATCTTGAAAATTTTGTATAGTTTTGGTTGTTCTAGTTATTTTACAGAATGCCCTTAACTTAGGTTTGTCTGATATTTTCTCCTGGTTAGATTAAGGGTGTGCATTTTTGGCATGAAGATACATAAGTGATGTGGCCTTCGGAGGCCATCAAATCAGAGGACACATAATGCGAAGGTATCTTGTCACTGGCGATATTAACCTTGAGCTCTTGGTGAAAGTGGTATCTCTCAGATTTCTCTACTGTAAAGTTATCATTTTTCCCTTTGAATTAATAAGTACTTGGAGAAAGTACTTTGAGACAATTTCTTCTCAAATTCTTATCCGTTAATTTTAGCCTCCAAGTGGGTCTGGCCCACAACCATTCACATTGTAGTTTTCTAACAGTGATTTTTCTGTTGCCTTCATGCCTTTAATAATGTGTTTACTAACTGGTATTCTTCTGCATGGAAGGCTGTCTTTTCTTCTTCATCTCTGAATTTAATTATGTCTTCGTTTATAGCAGTGTGGATACAGGTGAATTTGTTTTATTCTATAGTTCATAACACAACAATAATGTAATATACTTATTTTCTCAGATTGTTCCAGCTTTAGCCAGTGGGAGCTCTTTCAGGGTGGATCCTGTGCCCTTTTGACATGCTCTGTTCATTTTGGAGTCTTTTCTTACTTTTGAACACTGTAAAAGGCTACAGGCTTATCTTGTATTTTCCTGCACCCATCTCGGAATTAATTAACACTCTGGTTCCTTTTATTGAAGAATCATATTTAGCACCAAAATCGGGGTGCCAGATGTGCTCATTACTGCTAGGGTATCACTGCTTCTAGAAGCTGTCAGTAGACAGAGCTTGGAAATGTATCTAGGCATACTGGCCCATGTGTGTGTGTGGTGTGTATATGTACACCACCACTATTTCTGTATCTGTGTATACTTTAATACATTTATGTTCATCTCAACATATTTTTATTTATTACTATATTTATAGTTTTGGTATCTAAATTATATAGTTCCAATCCAACACAACCGGGTTTATTATCCTAACCTTTCTTTAGGATGTTATGTTTCTTTTCTAAGTCTCAGATTTTTCCTCTATAAGATGGAAATAATAACTGTAAAATTTGGGGAAGGTATGGTAAATTGTGGAAATGGCAGATTGTGTAGAAGAGAAGCTCTTCCCTCCACTACGTGCACACCCATCCTATGTAACTTGCACTGACCAGCAGGACCTTAGCAAAAGTGATACAGACAGTGGCATGGAAAGGCACCTGGATGTTGGGCTTTCTCTTTTGCTGCTTACAACCCTGGGCCACTCCGTGATCAAGCCTGAGCTGACCTGCTGGAGGATGACAGGCCACCCAACAGGAGCCCTACTGATAGCCTGCTAAGCCCTGGGTCATGCGTAAGATCAATCTAGAGTCATCTAGCTATCAGCCAAGCCACCCGCTGACTGCAGACACAGGGGAGAGCCCAGCCCAGATCAGCAAGACAACCCACACTAGAGAAAGGCACAGCCTAGGCACAGAATCATAAACTGAAAACAAAGGTCACAGAGTTTAATGGTAGTTTGATAATGCAGCAAATATTAACCTACCCAGAAGAGAGAGTTGACATACAGAAAGAAGAAAGACAATAATGTTTTACAATGTGGGCTCTCAATAAGTGCTGATTTAATTGCTGATGTTGTTATTTTTGAGAAAACATCAAGTCCTGTTTCCCCCACCACTGATACCCCCCTCACCCAGTCTAACTCAATGAATTGGGTTTGCTGACGATTGGAGCCAGTCTTTTGGACCAGGCCGCACCTTCAGAGAGAACCACTGTTCCAGTGTGAGGCTCTGTGCATTTCTCTGCTCACACCAAGGCGGAGGCAGAGCTCGGGAGAGACGGGGCATGAGTTGGAGTGAGCACTGTGCAGGCTGGGGCTGGAGAGTCCTTTATCTGGTGTTGCCTAAGGGTACGGGGAGCGTGGCCTGGTGTAGGGAGGGAAGAGCCTGCAGAGTAGGAAAGCACAGACTATCTAAGCAGGCCAAATTTAGCCTAATTAACAGATTCGCCTAGGGCTGACCCTGAAGCAGAAAGCAAAGCCCAGATAAGTCTGCTTTCCTCCCACCGATAAGGTAATGATGAGGTTGAACCACCCATTCTCAAGCCCATGGAAGAGATTCCCAAAATAGATGGGAGTGAGACAAAGAGACCTCTACGCTTCTTACCTCCTCTGAGATTCTGTATTTCCTTAATGACCTGATGCATCTATTTAGCACAGTTTTTATCCTTGCAGATAAGTTAGCGAGCTTCTTTTTCTGTTAGTCGCGATCATATTTCTATTTAGTGACGACGGTGCTAAGAACCATTTGCTGAAATCACTCCTGAAAGCACAGTTGCTGTGAGCAGTAGTGGGGCAGATAACCACCAGACCACGGGCCTGGCACGGGGGGAAAGGTGAGTACTCTTGGCACAGCTGGACGTGGTCTTCCTGGGTCCCATGGAGGACGATCTGAATAGTAACTCTCCATTAAATCTGTGGTCCTCCCAGCTAGGCTACCCTTCTGCCCACACATAGAAGGCTCATTCACTACAAACCTCTGTTACCTGTGGAAGCAATCACCCATGTCACCCCGAGTCGCCCACTCCTAGGAACTGTGAAATCATATGACATTGTTAAAAAACACAACCAATTTTTTTTTTTATTGTTGGGGATTCATTGAGGGTACAAGAAACCAGGTTACACTGATTGCATTTGTTAGGTAAAATCCCTCTTACAGTCGTGTTTCGTCCCCCAAAGGTATGGCACACACCAAGACCCTACCCCCTCGCTCCTTCCCTCTCTCTGCTCTCCCCTTCCCCCACCCCCTCCTTCCCTCTCTCTGCTCTCCCCTTCCCCCACCCCCACCGTGTCGTTAATTGTCGTTAATTGTCTTCATATCAAAATTGAGTACATGGAGTTCATGCTTCTCCATTCTTGTGAAAACACAACCCAATTTTGAGATGCTCCTTCCTTGGAAAACTTTGGTTCTTCTATTTGATAAGAAAATCCAGTAAGCTTTCTCTCCCTAGAGAGAGAAACCTGGGTGTGGCAAGCAAAGAAGGGGATCTGCATCATTCCCGCTAACTTCAAGGGACTCCATAGAAACTAAAATGGGGGCTTGACTTTTAGCATACAGAGGTTTTCACTGTGTGTGTGTGTAAAATACCAAATAGGAAAACAAAAAAAAATAAAAGAGAGAGAGAAGGAAGGAGGGAGAGAGAAACAGGAAATAATAATATTTAGCCAGCGCATCATCTCTGGGACAGAAAACACTGTCAGTATTTGCTTAATCCGTTCACAGTTTCCCCTGCAAATGGGCTTATAATTAACATTAACCCATAATGTTAATTTTAGTATTATATTTGTTGCTATATCCTGAGTTTTTAACTTAATATTGTAGGACAAATATTTTCTCTGATAATAACATATTGTTAATGTCAACGATCAGCTAGGTAGAAAAGCTGATAGTTCTTATACCTCATCCGCTCTTCAACAATTGGGAATTTGCACTGATTCTTGACTGCTAAGAACAGTGTTACAAAGTTTATAAAGCTGTTTAGTTCCCTCTCCCCTATTGTTTAAGATTTCTCCGAGTCTCAGTCTTACCTCATATAAACCAAGCACTGTCACCATCCGTACTCACTGCTGTTGAAACCTCATGTAATTACAAGTCTCATCCTGCAAGAAACTATACCCTGGTGCCCGCCAGCGCCCATGAACCAGGGGCATATGGATTAGGAAATCAATTTAAAAAGGAGTCCAATCTTCTTGAGACAAACAGATATTGATATCCCTGGCCTTTGGGGCCTGTCATCTTTTAACACTGGTCAGCCATTAGTGGTGCGGTATTGAGCAGGACTCTGAAGCCACATTGGCTCCACGTGGAAGAGTTCTGTGGTTAAGTTGCTCAGTTATAAATGAGGAATCAGGGCACAGCAGTCACATACTTACCAACACCTCCCTTAGTAGCCTTGGTTTTTCTAAGGTAGTGTTTCTTTTATAGCTCCTAATGACAATTTTTTTTCTTTTTGAGACAGAGTCTCACTGTGTCATCCTCGGTAAAGTGCCATGGCATCACAGCTCACAGCAACCTCCACCTCTTGGGTTTAAGTGATTCTGTTGCCTCAGCGTCCCAAGTAGCTGCGACCACAGGCGCCCACCACACCGCCTGGCTATTTTTTGGTTGCAGTTGTTTAGATGGCCTAGGCCAGGTTCAAACCCACCACCCTCAGTGTATGTGGCTGGCCCCGTAACCGTTGTGCTACAGACGCCGAGCCTAATGACAATTTTTTTAATGGGTTAAACATCATTTATCTTTTATAAGAGGACAGGTATAGACAGTGAAATCAGGTGGGTGACTTTCCAAAAGCTTGCCAGGTGGTATTTACCGGGGCGAGTCATTAACAATATGGCTCTCTACCTGCAAACTTGCTAATTCAGAAGTCAGATTTTGTGATCCTATCAAAAACAGATCTTACTGCCAGGTACGGACTCACAATGATCAAATTTACAGAGACTGATGTATAAACCAAGAGGCATAAACGATAATTTTCAAAGAGAAGTATAATTTTCACATTATTTGAAACGCTCTTGTTAACTTGACTAAAAGGTATAGGTCAGATTTTTTCTTAAAGGCAGAATTACAGAAGAAGAGTTTTCTTAGAGGCAGAGTTAAAGGAACTGAGCCAAGTAAAATTATAAGGTACTTAATGGGCGAGTAATTAAAGCAAAGGTCAGTTGCCTGTATGACTCCAATGCTTGGTTTCCTCAGAAGATAATGAGCCTGGTATTTTCACAAGGAGGCTATATTACACATTTGTATTTGTTTATTGTCCACCTTCCCTCCTGGAATGTGGAGGACCTTCTGTCTCATTTACTATTTTGTTCAACCTAGGACAGTGTCTCCTGAGCACATAGAGGTGTTCAATTAATATTTGCTGAGCCAATGAGTTTCAAAGTACGAGGTGACCCCAAAGACAGTGATTCTTCATTTTCTCAATGAAGTAGACCCCCCCTAAATTTTGTGCCAAATTGACAATCTTTAGCAACTATAGATGAACTATTCAAAAGCATTATTGCAAGATGTTATTAATGTATTTTTACAAATAATATATAAATTCAAAGATGATGGAGTTTTTCTTTATCCTCACATTTTATGAAATAATTTCACTCTAACCCTTTGCATCCCTTTTCAGAATCTTCCCTAAAGCCTCTCTTGGTTTCTGAACCTATCAGCTTCATTGATTCCTCACCTGTTGGAAGTACAGCACTTTCGGGAGTCCTTGTATAGTGCTGACCACACAATCAAGGGTGACTAGGACCAGAGCACCCTCGTGTTTCTTTAAGGTGATGGTTAGTTCTTCCATCTCACCCACTTTTAGGTCATTTTGTTATCAAATGTCAGAGTGCAGGCATTTTGTTATATTTTCTTCCACATTTTTCTCAGCATATGCATGATTGCTTTTCCAAAGCATTGGCTTTGCTGGACAGTTACTTTCTTTTGCATCCTGAATTTGTTTCTCAATGAAAATAAAAATGGCGAACATTGTTCTTTCTACTGCAATTATGCAGATTATTTATGATGAGCGTGGTATTGTAATAAAATTCATTTCATTTTAGAGAAAAGTAAAAGACCTTACCATGCCTGTAACTTTATTTGTTGTTCGCATGCTGTCTAGCAAATCACATTGCTTTATTGAGCAAAATAAAATCTTTAAGTCTTTTAGTACCGAATGTTTGAAATTATTGTTAAACAAGTTCTAATTTGGCAATGAATTTGGGAGATAAAAAAGACTCTCTTTTAGATAACATTGATAGCTTTCTAAATTATGTATCTAGTTAATGTTTAGCTTCCTGTCTGTGTGGCCCCTCTCAAACGGTAACACCCCACAGAAAAAAAATAATTTCTGCTTTGGGTTCAGATTAAATAACATCTAATGAAATCTGTATTTGTTAATTTTTCAGCTGCTTTTTAAAAATTTAAATGTGGATTATGTGTTTTATTTTCTTAGTAAACTAATGGCTTCACAAATTTAGACTCCATAATTTCATTAAAAAATCAGTAGGAGTCGTCTTAAACAAGTCAGGGCTATGATTGACAATCTACCTAGAAAGATGAGGAGATTGGGGGGTGGTGTTCCCCGAATCCTCAATTATTGCCTTTGTTCTTACAAGTGTGTTTAAATCTCTTCCTGTTAATTTACAATTTGAAAGGTGGGTTAGGAGAAGAGTTTGAAAAATAGATTACTGTCTTCATTAATACAGGTTTGACCTACAAAGTCTTCACGTACTTAATGATTAAAAACCAAAGTGCTAAATAATAAATTATAAGAATTTATAGGAGTCATCATCTTGAAATTAGCTTACTGAATGTTCTTATCATAATAAATCTGAGTGGGTGTCTAATTTAGTGTTAGCTGACTAAAATTATATGTTGCGGGCAGGAAAGGAAAAAAACACTTTTGTTTGAAGACAAATGCAGTGAGTTTAATCACAGGTGAGCTGAAAGGCACCTATCTGTGCTGTGTTCACTTCGTAGAAACTTTGGCAGAAGTGGACGAGGGAAGATCCAATCCAATTTGTAAATCTGGCAGACGATAACATTTCCCCAAGCGCTTCCGTGGTGGTGCAGCACAGAGCTAGCGCCCGTCAGGTTCCAGAGACTGAGCTAACCCAATGGGGAAGAGACGACACGTGCTTGCCCAATTTCAAGTCTCTATAGACTCCATCATTTTCGGGGTTTAAGGGTGTTTGTGTTTGCTGATGGGGGTGGACACGTGCTTGCCCAGTTTTAAGTCTATATAGATTCCATCATTTTCAGGGTTTAAGGGTGTTTGTGTTTGCTGATGGGGGTGGAAAAGAGATAGTCACCCGCTGTCCCGGCTTCTTCTTTGTGCTCTGGGGCATCTCTCCACTTTATAGTTATTTACTGGGCTTCCACCCTGGGCCAGCCAGACCCTGCACTAATCCCAGGGAACAGAGGAAGAATCAGGGGCCAGTCCTTACCTTCATGTTACTGAACTCAAAGTCTTTGATGGAAGGCAGACTTGGGAACAAATCAAAGTGAGCTCCGTATGGGAAAACAGGTGTATGCACAAGGTACCCAAGAGGGGAGTGACTAACTTTACCTGTGCGAGGTAAGGCAGGTAAATTGGAAAGCGTCTTCCAGAAAGAGGACAAATACAGAGAAGATGTACCTGGCATGCAAAGGCTTGGCATGTGGAAGGTGTGCAGGGAAGCGAGAGAGTCAGTCTGGCCACTAGAAAGGACATTATTGGGGCATAAATGCCCCAGAACTGGTGATAAGGACTTTGCAGGGACCTCATTGTGAAGGATCTTACAACAATCCTGGACTTAGTTTGTAGGCGAGAGGTGCTAAAGGCTTTAAAGCAGCGACTAACAGGATGGTAGTGACTTTTATCGAAGTGGAAATGGAACAGATCTCTTTCTGTTGCCATGGGAAGAAGGCATATAATTCGGCGATTTTTTTTCCCCACTAATTTAGTATTTTATGAAATAGAATAGGAGATACATATGTATGTATATAATAAGTGTACACATATTCATGAACACACATATACGTACAGATTTGATGCGTTCCTTAAGGACGGAGATACATTATGAGGAAAGCATCATGGGTGATTTTGTCGTCGTATAAACGTCACAGTGTGCGTTTGGACAAACCTACACGGGAGAGCCTACCACATACCTCGGCTGTATGGTGTAACCTACTCCTCTTTGGCTGCAGACCTGTGTAGCACGTCACTGTGCTGAATACTGCAGGCAGTTGTGACACGTGGTAAGTATTTGTGCATCCAAATATAAAAAGGCACAGTAAAAATTCAGCATTACATATGTCATGTGGGCCAACGTGAGGTTATGTGATGTCCGATGGTGCTTAAACAGTTTACACCAAATATGCAAAGAGTTTTTGCAAATCAAGAAGAAAAAACATGAAGGTTTCGAAAGAAAAATGAGAAAGACATTGTTTTCCAACAGAAAAACTGAGAACCACGAAAACATCCTGAACCTTAGTTTTAATTCACAACAATGGAAATTAAGCAACCTTTAGCTCCGTGAAATCCGCAAAAGTAAAGAAGACAGACAACGTGTTGGCAAGCATGTGAGGTATGAAGGGCATAAAATCCTGAATCTGGTCTAGAATGGAACCTTTTTTTTCTTGATGTAATTCACAGCCTCCTTCCTGATAAATTGCTTAAGCAATTTTCTGATAAACTTTAATGGGATTAAGACATGTTCTGAGAAATCAGTCACCCATCTACCCAGCTGACTGTCAGTCAAGAGCCTAGTGACCTTAAACCGAATGTTACTTTCTTTTTGTATCCAGCCTAACGTTGACTATCTTATCATTCTATTTCCCTATGAAATGTCTCCACCAAGAGTGAATCTTTGAATTGATCTCCTAGAGGCCTTTTCCCTAGCAGTAAAATTACAATAAAAACTTGACTTGTGCGTGTAACTAGATTTTCTAAAAAGTCCTCTACAAGGGAAAAAAGCATACACTATTAATAGGAGCATAAATTGGTTTTGGTTATAAGAGCAAATTGGCATTTTCAACCCAAATTAAGAAATAGTTTTTGATTAAGTGATTCTCTGCTGCATCAGAAAATATAGAAATACTTGAGTAAATGTGCCAGGTCACTTATATAGAAGAATTGATGACTTTTTAAGCATGATTTTATATACAAATGTTCACATACATTTGTTTATTTCTTTATTTGACTTGTTAAATTCTAAATTCATATCAATAGGGTGATTTTTGATTGAGTTATAGTTTTTGCACAATTTTAAATACTCTATAGGGGGAAAAGGGAGAAAGAAATTAAAGAGATAGATTTATGTACACATTGTGTATGTATATGTATGTATTGTGTGTGTATACAAGGTTTCCATAATGTTTGTGTGCAATTTTAAATTGCACATGAACTTTATATCCACCCTGTACATACACACCAATATATGTGTGTATGTATATATGATATATACATATTATAGGTATAACTGTCCATGACATAATATTAAGAAACAGCAAATTGCAGAACAATACATGTATTGCTATTCTAATTTTTTAAAAAGAAAGCTATACATAACGCCTGAAGGTTTTGCGTGTAATTGCATAAAATGATCAAGGTTAAGGTCACGTGCATTAGCTGTGAACAGTGGCAAGTTCAGGACCCAAAGAAGGAGAGAAAGCAGCTTGGGAGTTGAGAAGTCTTTGTGGAGGGGGGAATTTTCTTTTCTTTCTTCCTTTTTTTTTTTTTCCACTGTGCCTCTGTCATGGTTGAATTTTTTCCCAACAACATGTGCTGTTTTTGTTTTGTTTTGTTTTGTTTTGTTTTATTGAGACAGAGTGTCACTATGTCACCCTCAGTAAGTACCCTGGCGTCACAGCTCACAGCAACCTCAAACTCCTGGGCTTAAGCGATTCTCTTGCCTCAACCTCCCAAGTAGCCGGGACTACAGGCGCCTGCCACAACGCCCGGCTATTTTTTTTTGCGGTTGTCATTGTTGTTCAGCAGGCCCAGCCCGGGTTCAAACCCGTCAGCCACCATGTATGTGCCCGGTGTCCTAACCACTGAACCACAGGTGCTGAGTGAACATGTACTATTTTTTAAATTAAAAAAAAAAATACAACAAGAATAAAGGGCTAAAGATCTCAATTTCACAAACCTGGCTGATGAAGCCACTCTGGACCTCTTTAAGCTCCCGTGATCATCTGAGCTGGGGAGGAGGCCCGGCCAGCTTTGCAGAGGAACAGGAGGGACTGAGAAGCTTTCAAGTGACTCCATCAACTGTTCGTTACCCACACAGAAAGTTGGGGCTGCCATGCACAAGAAGGGAATTGGGAAAGGCAGGAATGAATTTGATTTTTCACCCCCTGCTGTCTTCCACCCTGCGATTTCTAATTAACTAGAAGGAGAGCCATGCCTTCCAGAAAAGAACAGAGGCACCGTTGGGAATCTCACCAGGAAGAAGTGGGTCTTGTGGTGCAAAGGAAAAGCTTTTTTTTTTTTTTAATATTAAAATTTAATTAAAAATGGAATGTGTTAAAACTCAATTTTTATCATTCACACCCATTCCAGAGGACCAGTTGCCATTAGTCAAACTTCAAGTTCTTTTTCCTGTCGCTATAGATTTGATTTTAGGGAAAAATACCTTTGTATTCAACATGTCAGGCTAGTCCCTAAAATGCATGATCTTTTGTGATTCTCTGGGGTTAGGAGAAGGCAGAGCAAAACTACTCAAAAATTTGTGCGTGGCCGGCTGTGTTGGAGGTTATAAGCAGTGGCAAACAGAACATTGACGTCTATTGATTGTCGTTTTCAAAGGATAGGCAGTGCTGGTTGTTGTCTAAGGAATAAGGTCGATCAGGAAGCAATTTAATGTAATGTACCATTGAAATTTTTCTTTTTGCTTTTTAAAGATGGTATTTGCGTCTCTTGTTTCGACTCATAAACAGATGGTCATCAGGTAAACACACTTTTTCTCTGGCTTGAATGAGACATCATAATGAACTTCATGATTTGGTGGCATCTCCTAATAGCTGCAGCAAATTGCTGTCATGGCTTAAACAGCATTTTTATGAGTAAACTTTTTAGCTTATTCTCCGGGAGAAATCGTAATGAATTCCTGCCCACATGTTAGCACTATTAACAAATATATAAACATCTGGGTAGAACTGTGGGATCTGAAGTAGTTTTCCTTCTCATGTCATCACCCATATCCTGACATGTAAGTTTCATTAGTTAAGGGATTTTTGTCAAGTATTTATTTGTCCTATGCTATTGTTTATAATGAACCGTTTATACTGTCTGTCAATTCCACCATAGTAGGTGAGTAATAAATAGTTATGAATCAATGAATGAATGAATGGCAACAGGAATTTGTGAAAGTCATTTGGACCCTTTGGATAGAATCCCTATTCTGGGCACTTCTGATCTAGTATTCTGAGGCCTCACGTAAGACCTAGTACATTGTAGACATTCAATGAAGGTCACAGAAAATTGGCTAGACTTTGATTTATTCATATATTCAAATTCTCTACCATTCAGACATAAATATAAAGAAAGAAAATGGAACACCTGTCGTGTGTCAAACATTGTTCTTTTTTCTTTTTTTAGATACAGTCTCACTCTATAGCCCTGGGTAGAAGGCTGTGGTATTTTGAGTGACCTCAAACTCCTGGGTTCAAGCAATCCTCTTGCCTCAGCCTCCCAGTATCTGGCACTACAGGTCCCTGCCACAATGCCTGGCTAAGTTTCTTGTTTTTAGGAGAGATGGGGTTTCACTCTTGCTCAGGCTGGTCTTAAACTCCTGAGATCAGGCGATCTACCTGCCTCGGCTTCCCAGAGTGCTGGGATTACAGGTGTGAGCCACTGCCCCTGGTCCAGACATTGTTCTAAGAGGGAAAAATATAGCTAAAAAAAGAAAAGTCTCTATCCTTGTAGATCTTCCATTATGGGGAAGATAAGGCAATAGGCACAGAATAAATATTTCATAAAACTTCAGGTAATGATGACATGCTAAAAAGAAATGTTCTTCCTATCAATAATGCCAAGTACACATTCTATAATTCCCTATGACACTGACAAATGTGTGGATGTTCATGAGAAATGTCTGAAGGCAAGCCAGGCTAAGGTACTTACAGTGACCAATCTCAGAGAATTTCTCTACTAGGCTTTATTTATCATCTATCTACCTATCCTTTTATCTATCCATATTTTGTTTCAAATTGTTTTTGTCCCATTCTGGTAGTTCATTATTTTTTTACATAAAAACATATACAGAAGTGGACAGAGAGTATAATTAACTCTCATGAACCCACCCTCCAGCTCCAATAATGATCACGTGTGCCAATCTTGTTTTATCCCTGCCCCACATCTGATACTTTACAGAAGCAAGTCTAAGACAGTATGTCATAATATCCATAGATATTTTATTATAAGTCACTATAAATTAAGAATTTAATTTTTTATTCCAAAAGAATAAGTACCATATCATTGTAATGCTCCCAAAATAACACAAATTATTTAATATCATTAAGTATCCACGAAGGACCACATTTTACAGTTATTTTCCCAATATGTGTATTGTAAATGTCACCTTTTTTTTTTTTTTTGAGACAGAGCCTCAAGCTATCACCCTGGATAAAGTGCCGTGGCATCACAGCTCACAGCAACCTCCAATTCCTGGGCTGGAGCGAGTCTCTTGCCTCTGCCTCCCAAGTAGCTGGGACTACAGGTGCCTGGCCATTTTTTGGTTGCAGCCGTCATTGTTGTTTGGAGGCCCAGGCTGGATTCGAACCCACCAGCTCAGGTGTATGTGGCTGGTGCCTTAGCCCACTGAGCCATAGGCACTGAGCTGTAAATGTCACTTTTTATTTGTATATTTGAATTCTTGGGTTCTTTCCCGTTAACTCATTTCTTTCTTTTGATTTTTGAAAATTTGGTTGAACCCTTACTCTCTTAAAAAATCTAGAGATTGTTGAGTTAGATAAAGAAGAAAAGAAATTAAATATACCATACTTCCGGGTTCCTATATTTTCTAGTTAAAGTTGTAATGTCCGGTGCAAGGCTAGAATTGCTTTTTGGTAGTAAACATTTGAGAAAAATCTGGTCACTGTTAGTTTGGATGATTGTATTAGGGTTCTACAAAGAAATAACCAGTACTACATATATACACACTACATATATATTCATGTGTATATATCTCTACATATCTTTATATACACATATATATCCATGTATTTAGTTCTCTGTATATAAACATATGTGTGTGTGAATATACATAAAGGGATTTATTATAAGGGATTAACTCAAGATTAGGGAGACTAAGAAGTCCATAGCAAGGACAAGCCCTGGTATAGCTCCAGTCCCAGTATGAAGACCTGAGAAGCAGGAGAACCCATTGTATAAGTTCTATTCCACATCTATGTCTGAGTCCAGGGGCAGGAGAAGACCAGTGTCCCAACTCAAAGACAGGCAAAAAGAGTCAGTTCTTTCTTGCTCATTCTTTTATTTTATTCAGGTCTTCAGTAGGTTAGATGAAGCCATCCCCATGGGTAGGGTGATCTGCTTTACCAGTTTCCTGATTCATGTTGTAGTATTATCAAGAAATACCTTCAAGGATATGCACCAAAATAATGTTTAACCACATATCTGGGCATCCCATGGCCCAGTCAAGTTGACACAAAATTAACCATCACAGTAGCAATGTTGAATGAGTTTTAACTTGGAAATAATGAATAGACACTCTTAGTACATATTGTCCTTTGTAGATTTTTTTTTTTTTAAATTAAAGAGGCATCTTAAAAGTCTCTCAGCCAAGTGTTCTTAACTGTGGGCCTTGGTGAAGGGCACTGGGAATCCTAGAATCTTGTGAAAGCATATGCAGCATTCTATTCCGTTAAGTGCTTTTCTGAAAAGAGGTTCTTGTCTTTCATCTTCTGAGTAGCTCATTAGGAAAGCTTTGAGATACACAAAAATCAAGAATCTTAAAATCCATGTGGACAGAAACAAATGATGCCCTCCCAGCAACACCAATAAGCAGGACAAGTTGAAGCTTGCATGACTGAATCAGAAGGGACGCCGCTGACTGTGTTTCTTGGAAGTGAAATAACGAGTCATAATACAATCTGTCTCCAAAGTGACCGACATAACCTCTAAGGGCTTGTTGGCTGTGTTGGTATCACTGTCTGAAGTTGTCACTGGGCCTCATGATCTTTCAGCTTTGGTGGGTGAATCTCCCAAAAGCAAATCTCTGCAAAGTCTGTTTCATTCACTCCGTGTCCCTGGAGCCCAGGACAGTGCCTTATACACAGCAAGTACTCAGTGAATACCTGCTGAGCCAACAAACCAACAAATGAATACGTTAATGAATGGTCACTATGTGTGTTTTCTACTGCTCCATAAACAGAATGTTGGGTTGAATGATGGCTCTTGAAAAGATTTGTCCACATCCTATAAATGTTATCACGTAATAGGTGGGCTTTGTGCAGAGATGGCTTCCTTCATTTAGCATGGTGTTTTCCGTGTCTGTACTTCATTGCTTTCTATGACCATCTGGGATTCAGCAACGTTCTGCCATGTCTGTGCCACAAAACCTGTCCCTAGTCTTCCCCCATTGTGTGGCATTGTGAGGTCACTTTCCTGTCATCAGTGTAGACTTTTGGATGTGCGAGTATCATGACTGGAAGATTTGGCTTCCTAATGCAAGGCTGGGCTCAGAATGTAGATTCAGGCTGTGGTCAATAGGCATACTCTGAGATGCCCTATATTAGGGCAGGGTCTGACCCATAGGAGATGATCATTGAATCTTTGATGAATAAAGCTGTGCAGCTATTTCTGTCCAACTCTATTTTGTAAAACTAATACTTTAATATGATTTAAAAAAAACCCTACATGTTAAAGTGCTAGAGATCACATGTATATTCAGATAGATGCAGGTTCGGGGATTGGACTTAGGATCCAATCAGATTTTTTTTTACTTCCCCTCTTCCTCTGTTCTTTCCTATTTGTCTCTTTTCTCCAACTTTTATTTCTTGCCAGTCTCATAAATGATGTAACATAGCTTGCAGGACACTCACTGAATAACTAACTTCTTTAAGAGAAGCACATCCGGGTGGAAGGGCAAGTAGGGAGCAACGCTTAGACAAATCTTTACACCCCAGCTGACTCCGATTCACATCCTGGGTCTTCATCTTCCTGACTGGGGCTTTGGATGGTTTTCAAATATTCTCAGAACCTCTTTCCTCTGCCATGAAATGGTAATACAAATGTACATTTCCTAAGATCACCGTGAGCATGAATTGAATCAAGATACGTAGAGTGAAAGAATTGAGCTTGGCCTCTAATGGGAGCTCAACAAATCCAAATCAATGTATCCATTATTATTTTTTTTTTTTAATAATAATGGTTTTTGAAATCTGAAGGTGATAGTTTTCCTTGAAGAAAAGCAAACAGAATTATACCATTCACCACTTCCATGAGTCAAAAACACACCGAGTTGCTCCAACATGCACATTCTAGTTGGAAGTGTTGAGTTCTTCAGAGCAAGAAAATAACTTGATCACTGTCTTTCTTTACAAAGATTTCCCATCTAGCTTCTGGATGAACTTGTGCTTACTACTTGTATTCTGAAGACACCCAAGAACCCTTCTGTCTCTCTCCATAGCGGTGACATAAATCAGAGACTGCAGTTTTACAAATGCCATGCTGTGTCTCCAAGTGTGCCCTGCAGGGAGCCATATCAGAGTTCCAAATGGTCATTTCACCCTTCCTGTCTTTGGGGCCCTGAGACATGATTAACTTGCGATAATTGTGACTCCATCATTAAAGGGGAGCTGTGGCAAGGGAAAAAACATTGACACTGATCAAGACATTCCACGCAGTCTTTTCGTTGCGCATCAGCTGTGTGGGCACCTCTTGTTCCTCTGTCCTTCGGGTTAGTAAAACCAAGACCAGTTGCTGAAGCTATGAGCTATCAATAAAAGTTAATGTACCATGGGAAATTGGAAAGGGAACAAAATCACTTAAGTGTTCAGGGCCACCAGGGCACCGATGCATCCCCCGGGTGAGCTAGTCAGCTGCTGGTAGTGTTTCTGTTGCCCTGGCATACAACTTAGCACAATTCTTCTAAGTAAATGGCAGCTCACTCAAATCAAGGACGTTGGCAGTAAACCAGGAATACACTGTTCCCAGCATGGGCTCTCCACGGAAGTGGGGACTATCTGTAATTTATCTTGGACTATCTGTAATTTATCTTGAGATAGGACCATATCCAAATTACTGGCCTGTCCAGTGTTTCTTCAAATAGTAGGGTCAGTAGATGGCCACGCTCAGAAGCTAGGTGTGCACCTTCAGCACTGGGGAACAAACTCTTTCCTCGGTCTAAAGAGTCCATCTTTCCCCAGGCCACAGACCTCGTAAATGTTGCAGCCAAAAGGTTTCAAATGTGTGACTCTTCATGAAGGCTCCTACTGCAGGCTGGACCTAGTCTTGACTCTGAGCTCACTTTAGAAGGAAAAGTCTTCAGTTTCAAAGAATAGCTTATTGACATGATGCACTTGCTACTGTGAAGCTGGCTAATGATGAGAGATGTGGGTCAATGACAAGAGAAGTAGAGAGGATTAGACAAAGGAGACTTCCTGGAGTCCTGATCACAGGGTTTGAAGCAAGGACAGGAGGTACAAAGGAAAATTAAACATCTCTGCTGGGTTAAGAGAAAAAAAAAGAATACCCTCTCCATAAATTTTCATTTAGTTGCTTCTTTATGTATGCATTTGGTTAGACACCAACTTTTACATATATTGTCTCACTCTCCTTATTTTTTATCATTTGCAGTTATTACGGTTTCTAATTTACAGATAGGGAAATTGCGACTAAGAGAAAAGTGAGTTTTCTTGAAGTCTTAATGTTCACAGCTGGAAGGCCATGAACTATACATTGTAGAAATAAATTTTTCATTCTTGCAATACTTTCCTAAGAGAATTGTTTCAACTCTATCCAGGGAAACATAAAAGATGTAAAGTCTCCACCTTTTTATGGCTGAATAGTATTCCAGGATGTACATATACCACAATTTGTTGATCCATTCACGGGTTGAGGGGCATTTGACTTGCTTCCATGACTTTGCAATTATAAATTGAGCTGCAGTGTACTCAATACTAATATGAAACCAATATATGAACAATTAACATGCTCATATGAACAATAAAACACAAAGATAGTCTAGGACAGGGACAGATTGAGAAGGGGGATGGGAGGGCATGTGGAGAGGGATGATGGACAGAGGAGGGAGGGCATTTGGTGGGATCTCACCTAATGGGCACCATGCATGGGTGTATACCTCACCCCCTGGGTGAGGGGCTCTTTTACAATTGGAACTTTACCTTGGAAGTGAGATATATATTCTAAACATTTGTAATATATTCTAAACATTTGTATCCTCATCTTAATTTGAAATTTAAAAAAATAAATTTTTCGAACTGTCGATCTGGGGCCCTTTCCTACCTCCTCACTGCCACTATGAAGTGAATCCAGACCACTGCACGCACACTAAGCTAGTTCTAACCAAAAAGAATGACCGTGCCAAGAGTGGTGAGGATGCGGAAGAAATACTACTGCTGGTGGGGATGTAAAATAGCACACCACCTTAGACAGTATTTTGCCAGTTCCTTAAAAAGCTAAACACGCACCTGTCATATGACTCAGTGGTTCTATTGCTAAGAAAACACCAAAGAGAAATGGAAACAAGTGTGCATTCCGGGGCTTGTCCACGAATGTTCATAGAGGCGTCATTCATGAGACACAAGCAGTGAAAACAACCAAATGTCCACCAACCTGTAAATGGACAAGCAAGTCTGGTCTGTTACTCTGCAACAAAAAGGAAGTTCGCGCTGGTACCATTCGTAACAAGGACAGATTTCAAAAATGTACTCAGTGAAAGAGGCCAGTCACGAAGGACCACCCATCGTGTGGTAACCTTTCCATGAAATTTCTAGAACAGGTGAACCTATGGAGAGAGGAAGTAGAACAGTGGTTGCCTCAAGGGGGGGGGATTCCTTGGCAACAGGCTGAGGGAACTTTGGGGGGGTAAAGAAAATGTTCCAAGACTAAAGTATGGAATTTAGACAACTGTGCAATTGTTGGTTGCACAAGTGGATAAATTTACTAAAAAATCACCGCATTGTACACTCAACAATGGTTAAATCATGTGCTGTGAGCATTATACTTCAATAAAGGTGTCAATAAATGAATTCCAGGATGAGTAAGTCAGCTGACTGCCCCAACAGCTGCAGGAACATAGACTTTTCTCTCATTGTACATAATAAGCCAAATTCTGGCAGTTTCTGTCCGCCAGTGTAGCAGGAATTGCTCTGATACTGAAGAGGAGGAGGGGTGCTTAGTGCCAATCCTGATGGGAACATTCCTAGGTACTGACTCACTGCACGTATCTAAATCCTCTTATCCCTTACCCCAGAAGAGTGACAATTAGTAGTCTATGTGGAGAGGAAAGAGCTGTCTGTGGCTTGTCTGGTGCCCCTGTCACCTGGGTCTCCCATGCATTTTTAAGTCTATCTTTGCATGTTTAAAAAAATCACACTTTTTCTTTTCCGATAGACCATACCTGCATACAGACAGAGACCCACAATCACACAACTTGTAAAAAGTCAGGCATCCAGTTTTTTAAGGAAGAAAATAAAAATGACCCCATGATCCCATCGCTCAGAGACAGCCACTGTAAATATGTTTATTTACATTAATTTAGATTACAGTGTTTAGAGTGTAATTATCTGTACACTAGTATAGACAAATACAATTACACGTAAATTTTAGTAGACTGTCTTATTTGGACCCTGTGTTGGGTGAGGTCCAAGTCTGCCTAGGTCTCCAGTTAGCCGGTCAAGACAGGGCCGTACCCTGGCACCTGGCTGGAGTGAAGACCCTTGGGGATAGGAGGGGATTCAGGAAAGCCCAAGCATTTCACCACCCAAGTCTGGTCAGTTGAAATGGCCGGTGGTCAAAGTGGTGCATTAAAAGGATTTGGAAGCTGTATGTGGCACTTTGGGAAAGGATGTCATGATAGGTCACTGATTCCGTTGCATTTCTCTGGCATCCCCTCATGCTGTCTGAAATGAACAAGAGCTGCTGAGTGGCAAATTTCTGTTTTCTAAATGACCACGAGACTTGCCCCCAGATACCCTCTTAGCAGAGCCAGTGGAAGAGTAAGTTTGGGTGTGCACATTTATTTCCATCTTATCCACAGGTGCCCTTTTCTAAATAACGGAGGGGCCAGCACATTTGGAGAACGGCATTTATCATGTATGTCGCTGCCTCAGGAATCTGGGTTTATGTGGCTTAAAGGTTTTGAAAGCTGAGTGACACAGATCAAAGTCTTCCCCACTGATCTGTCTTCCAGGCCTCGAGGGGACTTCTTACGTCAGCTACAAACCATTGATCAAAGTATCTATCTGTCAACTGTCTGTATGTAAGACCAGACGTAAGTGCTTTGACAGGGCATGGCTTAAACATCAAACGAGAAGGGGAAAATTCCTTTACTTCACTTAAACCTGAGGTTCTGGATAGCAGGTGATCAGCTTCCTCCATGTTCTCTGGATACACATCCAGGACTCTGGCTTCTGGTTGCCTGATGACTCAATTTCTCTTCCACTAAATATGTAGACACACGTCATGTGTGTCCATTCTAAGAATCACAAGTTTTTTTAAACTGTAGAATCACACAATAAAGGGCATCTCTTCTGACCCTCCCATTTGATAGATGGGAAAGCTGAGGCCCAAGTATGAGCCAACCTACCACCATGTTGATGGCCAGAACAGACACAGCTGTCTCCTGATTCAAGAATCAGAGCTCATTTTTCTGTGTCAGATTGCTTCCATATGCTCAAAACCAAAGAAGTCTGATCTTATAAATGTACAATTCTCCTTCCTTTTCTCCCTTCGTCTCCATCCTCACTCCAACCAATTTAATCAGCCATTGGAAATCTGGAACTATCTGCCTGATTCTGGCTGAATACAACCTGTACAGTCTCAGGTCTCCCACCAACTAAGGTCCCATAGACTCCTGGGTGTGGTTAATTCTCCCCAGGAAATTAATCCCAAGGTAAAACGGTTAAAAAATGATGCCCAATTACACATAGGAGTGTGTCGGTAAATGTTTGTTGAGCGTCAAATGGATAAATGAATGACACTCCACGTTGAATGTACGTAGTAATAATTCCCAACATTCCTGTGGCAGCGGCTGCTGCTTCCTCTTTTATTTATTTATTTATTTATTTATTTGTAAATGAGGCAGCCAGGAATAATAACCTTAAGCCCAGCTGCTGGAAGAGAGGGGCTTTCTTCCCCAGCAGCTTTGTCCTTGCTCTCCTAACCTGTACGCACTGCTGAACTTCCTGAATAACCGTGTCACGGTGGCAGGAGGAGGAAGTGGGGTGAGCTTGAGGCTGGATGCCTGGATTAAAACCTCCTTACAATGTTTGCAAAGCACCGGGGGACCCCTGAATGGTTGGCAGAGGCTTTGATGAAGTTCACAGCTGTGCCCACCACAGTTTCCGATGCTTGTGCACCTGGGTGGTCCAAGGTGAGGCCTGTAAGCCACAGGTGACTGACGGCCTCCAAGGAGCCAGCTCACCCTGGGGGGACTCTGATGCAGTGCTGACAGTCTCAACCTCAAATTGAGGTTTGCCAGGAAACGGACCAGGAGGCAGGCTCTGGAGAAATGGCTCTGACCGGGTTGCCCCGGCTACTCCTTCCTGGCCCCTTGACATGTTTACTCCCAGTCATGTATTGGGGACAGCCTGACTGTACCCTTGCAGCCGATTCCCAGAGGCTGCTCTTAAAAGACCAGCCAAGGAGAAATCTGTAGCCCATGGCACAAATCGCTGTCAACCCTTCTAGCACAAGTTTGAAGTGTGTAAGATGTTCTATTGCATACCTGATGGGGTAATTAGAAGGAAAGGTCAGCTCTTCTGTTATAATTTGCCAGTGCTTTCAGAGACATTACGATGCAGTGGTAATAGCACAACTCCAAAGTCAGGCTGCCTGAGTCCAAATTCTAGCTCCCCCATTACCAAGATCTCTGAAAGAGGTCAGGAAAATTGACTTCTTTTCTTTAGTTCTGTTTTCTCATAAGTAAAATTGGGATCATGAAAAAACTTTGGGGAGGCCAAGCAAGGTGGCTCACATCCACAATCTTAGCAGTTTGAGAAGCCCAGGCACAAAGACCACTTGCGTCCCGGAGTTCAAGACCAGCCTGGGCAACAGAGTGAGATCCCATCTCTATAAAAACCTAAAAAAAAAAAAAATTACCCAGGCATGGTGATGTGTGGGTTGCTGTGAGCTATGATGATACCACAGCACTCTACCCAGGGTGACAGAGTGAGACTCTATCTCAAAAAGAGAGAGAAAGAGAAAGAAGAAAGAAAGAAGGGAGGGAAAAGGAAAAAAGGGAGGGAGAGTGGGAGGTAGGAAGGAAGGAGAGAAAGGAAAGAAAAGGAAGAAAAGAAGGGAGGGAGAGATAGAGGGAGAGAGAAAAGAGAGAGAAGGAGAAAGAGAGACAAAAAGAGAGAGAAGGAAAGGAAGGAAATGTCTAAGAGCCACATGGCCAGCTGAAGCATTATACTGCCAGAGGAGGGAGGTGGAGCAGAGGAGAAGGGTGGGGCAGATGGACGAGAATAGGCAGAGGCCCCCTGCAGCCAGGATGGAATGCCTCCCTTTTCAGATGCTCCCCGTGCACCTGGGTCAGGTGCTTACAGTCACTCCAGCCCAGGCACGATGAGCAAGACCACGTCTCATCTCCAAAACTACACACACACACACATACATATGTACAGTAGGGGGAATGCCTGTTGCAGTGCAGGCATGCAACAATTTTATTATTGAAGCTGTAACTGATGTCACCCTATGAAAACAGCCTTCTTGTTTTGAGGAAGGGGGATGAAGGAGAGGCCAGGTTTAGAGGCAAGCGAGACAGTGAGTGAGAATGGAGAATACATAGAGGTGGTGTCACACAGACCCAGCATCCATGGCCTTGAACCAGTGCGTTCACCTCCCTAAAGCCTCAATTTCCTTGTTAAGCAAAAAATAACAATTTAAATACAACAGGGCATGTGGTGGGGATTCGGTAAATGTGGTTTTGCTTTCTCAAATCCTTTTGTTGTCATCTCAGGTGTGCCTAGAGCAGGCGCTGGGTTCTGTCCTTGCCCCGTCCCCTGAGCTGCCATCTTGGTTCTCACAGCAGCTCATAAAGGCCCTTTTAAACGTCTGTCTTCTTCTGCTCCTCGGTCAGGATCTTGGGTCCATGTGCATATTCAGTTTTGCAAAAGATCTGAGATGTGCACTTACCTATACATACTTTTCCGCATGTGTATTATGCTTCAATGAAAAAGGTTTAAGCTTTACTTTATCAAATATCATTAATGACTGATCTGTGTGGCTCCTAATTGGAATGAAGAAGGGACTAGCTCCTGTCACCAGAGTTCTGGTCATTCCAGTTCATTCCTTACACTGATTTTTTTTTTTTTTTAATAATGGCACAAATATTTGCCATCCAGCAGACAAAGTAAGAATTAAGATGTGTAGCCATTTACAATGTGGCCTTTGGGAGATAGCCCTTCATTTAAAACACTTGGAGGGCTCCGTTCTTTTGTCAGGCTATGTGTTTAGGCCTGAAAGGAGTAATCAGGGGTGAGATCTCAGGCTCTGTGAAGACCCCGTCCTAGTGGCCCTAAAGGCACCACTCTCCATAGCAGTAAAGGTAAACAGAGCATGTCCATTGCAGCTGTCCGGAAAAGGTGTCCCATTTGAGGACTGAAGCCTAAACAGGAGTGATCTTGGATGAGTGAGAGGGTGGGGCGAGAAGGAAGATGGCTGGAGAGAAGGAGCCATATTCACCAAGAGTCAAGCCCCACTCTCCTGGAACACACCATCGTGGCTCTGCTACCTACCAACTGGGTCCCTTTCAGTAAGTTATGAACCTCTCCGAGCCTGATCCAGGGCCTGCCTAGACCCCACTCCAGGGCCTGGTGCCCAGGAAGACTTGAGGTCATGAAAGGCAAAACACGTCTGGACATTCTTCCCCAAGGGTTCAGATAACAAGGGACTGAAAGACATATTGGCAATGGAAAAACTGAAACACCTTCAGCTTTGTGTGCAGAAAATGTTTTTTTTTTTTCTTTTTTTGGCTTGTTTTGCTGAATGTCATGACTTAGTAAGGCCATCACGGGATGACAGAACACCTACCCACCTGTTCCAAGTATAACCTCCTACACAGGTCAAGTGCATTTGGCCGAGACTCAAGACTAGAACTGATTTCCGGTGGACTTTCCTCTAGGAGGCGGTAAATGAGCCCTCAGAGGCCTCCCAGGGCCCCCGTCATATGCACAGAGATACAAGCGTTAAATAACATGTATTTGGTCTATGACTGTGAACCCCAGCGATTTCCCATCCCATGAAGGCCTTGAGGGTTTGGCCCATACCCTGTGCTTCTGAGAAAAGTATTCAATAATGTTCACTAAAATGGTTTTACCCCCTTTCTCTGCCTGCCCCTCAGACTCAATGGATTCTGAAGAGGGCCTGGGGGCGGCTCTCCCCTTCCCCAGTTTGAATTCAATGATGGTAGAAAGATTGCATGAGATTAAGCAGCTCAGAAGACCCTTCGGGAAGAGCCAGCCCAATTCCCACTGTTCACAGTCACTGTTTCTCTTTAGTGCTCCTGCTAAATCCAGTGATAGATTTCTGTTAAGAACCCCAGTGTGCTGGGCTCAGTGGCAGCTGCCTTGCTTTGTAAGCCATTCTCTACCCTTATTGTTCTCCTAATATATAAGAATTTTCTTGTGGTCTATTCCAAATTAGTCTATCCCTAACCCTCTGATCTTCCCGGCTGAGATGACAAAAAGTAGCCACTCATTGTGATAGGTTCTTCATTAAAGGAGGAAGGGTGTTTTGATTACTATATATATTCTCTCTCTCTCTCTCTCTCTCTCTCTCTTTCTCTCTTTCTCTCTCCCTTCCTGGCGACATGAAATTCCCTTTGCCCCTCTTCCCGATTCTTCATATTCCTTATCTCAAGGTAAGTATCTTCAGCAACTCAGTACATTTTACCAGCCACTTTTTATAGAAGCAGCTTAGGAAGGGGAAGGCAAACTCTTAAGCAAGGCTTGGTTTTTCTCAGCCACAGGAGCAATTTGCTGCTCGATTACAGCTCTGTCTCCACTTCCGACTTGTCAGTGTGGGCTCTGCGTGTCCCGGATAATCCTACAATTGGTGACAGGGTTATATTGACTTCTAGGTTTCTAGGGCATCTTATTCCATTTTTTTTTTTTTTTTTTTTTTTAAGGATTCTTTCCCCATCTTATTGCTTAGTAGAAACCTGTTCTAATGCTTTCTTCTGATACTCTGTGGCCTGTTCCTACCTAGGCATAATCACCCTCCTTATCTAGCACTACAGATTGGTTTTGGTTTGAGTGATGCCCACCTTAGGTTTCCCACCCTCTCTTCCTTTTATAAACAGGTTCTGTGCAACGTCCCCAGTGTGGATGGGTGGCAGCCCGGGACCCTTATTCTTGCTGAGGAAGTCCTCATATTTCAACCAGTTTCTTTGCGTGTGCTACTCCATAATCCTTTTATAAATGTTGCTTTTCATTTGAACAACAGACAAACACTGAAGGTTTTCTTTCTTTTTCCTTTTTCTATTAGCTATCTTTAAAAGCAGTTCTAAAACAACTTCTTCTAAGATTATAGCCACTGTGCCTCGGTCTGCGTGACGGCCGCTTCTCGTCACGTTCTTCCTCCTGCAGTCGGGGTTTTGTCTGGATTTTTCTCTTCTTTCCTTTTGTGAAAAGGATGACTTTTTCCCCCCAGTACTCTGATATGACAGAAACTCACCAATTCTCTGTTGTAATCAGCAAATAGATTTTGAATGTTTGACTTTTTTTTTTTTTAAAGGAGTTTCAAGGGTAAGATCTGCTGTCTCGTGAATGTCGAAGAAGTTTCTCGTTCACCCTTTTCTTCTCTCTCTCTCCCACTCTCTTTAATTTGTTAATGCTTTCGACTTATTTTTCTTTGGATAATTTTCAGAGTACTTCTTCCCCCGGAGACCTCTAAAAGGCAGAAGTCCTGGCTATTAAAGATTTGCCATCCTCAGAACAGCCCAGTCAGGGTGCCCTCAGGTTATTTATAACTGGATTTTATCTCCGAAAATTAACTAAAAGAAGATTAACCAAAAATCTAAAGGAAAATGCCTTAAACACCTCATCTATTATGCTGTGCTCAAACAGATATTTTCATCTTAACAGCCTGGCAAACCCAGTGGAATGCTCTTTCTAGTTTGGGGCATAAAATAAGATAACACTCTGAATTCCTACAGGAAGTCTTGTAACTCTACTGAAAATTAAGGCATAAAGTATGAAAATGTGAGTTTCCTCTGCGTAGTCTTATTACTTTGCCTGTGAACTTAACTGGTTCCTGTTTCTGCCGGTTCAAAGAGCCCCGGGACATTTAAATGCTTCTTCTAGAAACAAATACTTTTTCTTAAAAGCCCTCCTAGGTCAATACTAAGTGAAGGGAGGAAGATCTTGCATTTAGACGAATCTTTCATCTTCTAATTTGCTCAGAGGAAGATAAAGGTCCGAAAGGTTGGTCCTACTTAATTCACCTATCTGGGAGTTTATTATATTCCATCCCAGGTAGACTAAAAGTTGATTCAGTGGGACCTCACCTATTGTGCACAATGCCATGGTGCATTTCGAAACTCCTAAGAGTGGAAGGTCAATGTCTGACCACAACAAATAAGTAAGTGAGATGATGGTTATGTTCATTAGTCTGATGGAAGCATTCCACATTGTCTATCAAATCAGCACATTGTACCCCATAATTGTACACAGTTATGATTTAATAAAAAATAAATAAATAAAATTTTTTTTAAAGTTGAATAGGATCGCATTAGGATGTATAGCCTTCCCTGTTACCCCAGCCTGCCACCTCCCTCGGGCCCGTCTCCATTTCTCTTCCTCTTCTCCTCCTTCAGCCACCCCTCAAACATGCCAAGTGCGCTCCTGTCCCCGGGCCTTGCCTTTGCTGTTTCCTCTGCCCGGGATGTTCTTCCTTTCCATGAGCTGTGCTCTCCAAATTCAGAGCTCTGCTCAAATGTCACTTTCTCGGCGAGGCTGCTCCTTCCCACCTGCTGTACAGAATGGGCACCTGCCTCCTGACCTCTGACCTCTACACCCTCTCTTTCTCCCCCTGCTTTGTATTTCTTATGGCACTTATTCCCATCACATTAACATAGGCATCCTCAACCTTCCTAATGCTGCGGCCCTTTAATCCAGTTCCTGTGGGTTATGACCCACAGGTTGAGAACTGCTGTCCTAGACTTAACATGAGTTTTTGTTTGTTTTCTCACCCTCTACAAGAATGGAAATTCAAAAGCGTAGAGATTGTTGTCTATTTTGCTCTTTGTTATTATTTCCAGGGCCTAGAAGAATGCTCAGCCCTTCATGAACAATAAATAACTATCTGTTGAATGCCTGGATCTAGAAACATCCGTGGATGTATAATGTCCAACTGTCTGTGCCACTCAGCAACACAGGTGGTTTGATATACGTTTTACAACTAAGCAAAACAGTCCAAAAAGTTATATGACTTGCTGGAGGGTCCACAGAGAATCAGCCAGGTTGGGAGAGAAGGGTGGTTTGAAACCCCTTCTGTTCAATTCCAAATCCCGTCATCTGCCTCTTACATGACAGATGAATCGTAGCTGTCTTTACAGGCTTCTGAGGACCCTTTCTCGCCTGTCCCTGAGATGCAGGCTTCATATTTTCCTTCATTGTCACAGAAACCTCCCATGCAAGCCCTACCAGCCCCTTTTCTAAGGGCTGAAACCCAATCTCCTTGTGCTCAACCTCTGCAATTTTCCTCCATGGGTTTTTCTGCCTCACCAAATACTTAGCATGATAGATGTTAGAACTGATTTCCAGTAAATTTTCAGAAAGCAATCTCACTAGCATGGGTGGGGTTGAAGCCAGACTCCTGGGTGTTGGAGGGAAGCGGTAGAGAGAGGAAATGAAGGAGTAAAATTGATAACATTCACAAAACCCTTACAGGGGTGGCACCTGTGGCTCAAAGGAATAGGGCGCCAGTCCCATATGCCAGAGGTGGTGGGTTCAAACTCGGCCCCAGCCAAAAGCTGCAAAAAAAAAAAAAAGCAAAAAACAAAGAACTCTTACATGCACTGAGCATTGGGCTACACGCTTCACACTCCTTAACTCATCTTCTTTTATAACAACCATAGCTCTCAGCAGGCCTGGTACTGCCTTAGAAAGTCTTCGTTGGATTTTACCAGTCTTCTGGAGCATCTGTCCTCATTGAGGAAGGCAGTGAGGTGAGATGCTCTGGAGGGCAGGTTGAGGGTGGCAGTTGTGGACCACATCTCCTTAGTTTCCTGCCCTTGGGTGGATAACTTAGCCCAGAAGTGGCTACTGAGTGTTCTCCCATGACCAAAGAGTATGGGCTTGGCAGCACACTGTCCCCTGGCTTCAGTTCTTGGCTCTATCATTGAGTAACTGTCACAACTTTGGGACTAGTTAACCCCTCTAAGCCTCAGTTTACTCTTCAATGAAATGGGAAGGATTAATAATCTTACCTACTTTATAGGAATTGGGGAAGCATCGGTTAAAGTAATAGGAAAGGTTTGGTTTATTCTCTGAAGCACACTACTTCACAAATGTTAGCTATTATTATATATAATGCCCATTTCGTAGGTTTGTGATAAAGACAAGACGAGCTTACGTGTGTGAAGTGTGTAGCACCATGCTCAGTACATGTAAGGGTTTTGTGAGGGTTATCAATTTCATCCCTTCATTTCCCCTCCAAGAACTTGGTTTCTACCCCAGCCATGCTACTAAAATTGCTTTTTGAAAATTTACTGGAAATTAATTGTAATATCTATCGTCCTAAGTATTCATTGAGGCAGAAAAACCCGGGGAGGAAAATGGAGGAGGTTGAATGCTAGGGGCTCAACCTGCCAGGTCATAGAAGTGAGTTTCAGCCCCTAGAAAAGGGGCTGGTAAGCCTTGCATGGCAAGGCTCTGTGACCATGTAGGAAAATGTGAAGCTTGCATCTCAGTATGAGACAGAAGAAGTCCTTGGGAAATGGTGGCCCCTCTCAGGATGATAATTGTGTTGGTAAAAGTGGGGGGCTTGCTGTCTTTTTGAACATCTTATTTCAAATTCCCAATGTGTTTATTCGTGCCTTGAGGGCAGGTTCCATGACTGGCTCATACTTCTAGAATCTTCCTCTTCCCCAAACATCTAACACCACCCTGGACATCAAGTCAACTCTCAAAAAAAACTGTTGCTTGATCTCATGATCACTAAATCCATTTTCTGTCCAAGAGGCCACATGGTCGTACCTAGAAGTAATTCCTAACAGTCTGGAATCTCTGGACTCCCTTACATTCTCCTTCGGCGAAAGCCTGAAATTCTTCTAAACATTCGGAAATCTGATGCAATGATTTTAGCTGACCAAGAATATACATGTAAAAGTAGATATAATAAAAGCGTGGAAACAGAGAAAGGATCCCATTTGACTCTTGCCATATGCAACTTGCCAAATGCTTCTATTTGAGATTAAGAAAACCGGGGTCTATTTTGTGGTTTATAATTGTGGATCAAACCGGGTGTCAGAAAAGACGCCGGTATCGAACAGCGATGCCTCTGCTGCGTGTGCAGTTTTTCTGTCATTAACATGAAAACACCTTACATGGTGGGAAACATCTAAAGGCTATTTTTTATTTTCTTTTCCATTACTTCACTCTAATGCTTTAACCTGTACCTGTGGAAATTAGACTGTCACCTGCTTTTTGCATCCTGTTTCCTTTCGCGTTTGTAATGAAGCCCTCTGGGAATGACGCGATTACAAAAATGAGTTACAAATCCTCATTCGGTATACAAAAGTATATCGCTGCTTTCCTTCTCTGTCTAAATAGTCTACAAAACAAGAAATAATTAGTCAGGCACTATCGGTAATTAAGCACATAAGATGAGCATTAAACAAACTGCAATCTTGCATCATTTTGAAGGTGGGTAGGCAGGTTTTTGCATTTGGAATCCAGCCAAAATGCCCATCTTCATCCCCTTCGCTCCTTATTTATTATTGGCGAGGGAATTCGCCTGCCTACCTTGCTGATAGACTCTTGCCTGTGGTCCATCTGAGAGTTCATGTAAGTGTGAGCTGCTAGTTTTTGACAAGCCTACCTCTGGGAGACAGTAATTTCAAAGAACTTGATATATCAAGTGGAAAGGCAAAGCATTTTCCCAACATGGGGGTGTGACTGTAAGTTGGGATCAGTTCATGTTTCAGGGAAAAGCTCTGCCTTCTTGTATATGATATCAGCTCAGAAGGAGTGATAGGAACTTGTCTTTTTTTTTTCCCCCAAACACTCATTCTCATTAGGAGTCTTCCTCTTCATGCCGCTGGGACTTCTTGTAAAATTTTGGCTACTTGGTCACTGCTTCTTAGGCTTAAAACATTTTGCATTCTTATTTAGGAAGGTTTTTCTTTTTCTGTTGTTTTTTTTTTTGAGACAGAGTCTCACTCTGTCACCTTCGGTAGAGTGCTGGGGCGTCAGCTCACAGCAACCTCAAACTCTTGGGCTTAAGCGATTCTCTTGCCTTAGCTTCCCAAGTAGATGGGACTACAGGTGCCTGCTACAATGCCCAACTATTTTTTTTTTTTCTTAGCAGGCCCAGGCCAGGTTCGAACCCACCAGCCCCAGTGCATGTGGCTGGCGCCATAACCACTGCGCTATGGGTCCCAACCCTATTCAGGTTTTTCTTGAAGACTAGAACTTCTAGAAGCTGATTCATAGGTTTAGGGCAAAACATATTTTCAAGGAATACCAGAGGATCAAAGTGTGTGATCCATTTAGACTGGAAAAATAAATAGCCCCTCGGCAATTACTTTGGGAGTGTGAAGGGCTTTGGGGGTCCCCAGATGAGAGGGTCTTGGCACAAGGAATGAAGAGGCTTGACACACAGTCTGTGCCAGGGGACTGAGGAACTCTGGGAGGTCCTTATTTATTATCAGGAAGCAGGAAGAAGTAGTGAAAATTGACTTATCAGACATAGCTTTACAAAAGGGGGGACTATGCAAAGTGTCAGACAGAATGTCTCCAGTTTGTTTTGCAAAATCTCAGACCTTGAGCAAGACCTGTAGCTCAAGAGACCTTTGGAATCCGGAGACTCTTTACCATAACCCTGAGGCCTGCTATTGCCACACCTCACTCATACATTCTCCCTTGGAGGCCAGTTTCCTGATCTCCTGCACGTACACACCATTCCCGTGATGCTCCAGGTCACTCAGGAAGCAGGAAGCAGGAAGTGAGTCTCATGCTAAGATCCGGGCTCCGTTTCCTCTACAGGAGTGCCGAGTATTGACTAGGTTCCCTTCTAGGTACAGCAAGGAATACTCCATCTCCTGACGACAATCGCCATCTAGCTTTAAGACGAAGACTGTGACTTGATGCAGAGTATTTTCATCTTTTACATTGTTGTCTTCCTAGCTCCATGGTACGAATCTAGACAGACAACATTTGTACATGATATAGTGGGTCTCCAGTAATCACTCAAGAAGTCATAGAACCATTGGTGATTTTCCTTCTGGTTCTTCTGCTCGATGGTTTCTGTGGTAACTCTGTGGATGAAGGCATTTTCTTCTGGAACTGGCAGAACTCACAATGAATAATAGCATTCTCCATCCTATCTGTGACTCTTTGTTACTATTAAAAATAAGTGTCATAAGGCCAACATTTCCTCATCTGCGTATGGTATGTTACAGTTTTTAAGGCCTTTGACAAGCAAAATAGGGAGTCAGGACAGTATTAGTATCCTAAAGAATAGGTTCTGAGAAGTTAGATGACTTGCCCAGAATGGCAGAGCAATCTGAGAGAGCCAAGATGATCTTCAATCTTCTATTTTGTCACCTGTGCCTCCTGACAAATGGTAGTAAGCCCCAGGAGAGGTGGAGAGGGTAAGATCCTATCTCAGAAAAAAGGGAAAGAAAATTCATTTAGCAGCACATGTATCTTTTGTACTTTTCTGTTTTATATGTTTATATAATAACACTTTGATCAAAAGTTGATAGACACATACAAAATGGTATCTTGTGGTTGTTGGAAGAATTGAAGAAAATAATGAATATAAATTATACTCAGTGCATTTCATTTATTTTTCTCTTCTTCCAACCTGGCACTACCCCGCTAATTCATGTCCTCAGCAGCCGCACAAAGCCAGCTGGCTCTTGGCTACATCACTGGGACGTTGTTCCTTTCATAGCTTACTGGTTTGTTGTTCTTTTTCTGAAATAGAGTCTCACTCTGTCACCCTGGGTAGAGAGTGCCATGGATTCATAGCTCATAGCAATCTCAAACTCTTGGCTCAGGCAATCCTTCTGCCTCAGCCTCCTGAGTAGCTGGGACTACAGGCACATAGCTAGTTTTGTCTATTTTTAGTAGAGACCAGGTCTCGCCCTTGTTCAGGTCATGTTTTGTTCTTGACCCAAATGGCACCCATGGCTTAACAGTGAATGTCACCGACAACTTCTGAAATGCCTTAAAATCTGTTAGTTTGTGGAGTGTGCTAGATGGTTGTTGCTTCAAGGAGCTAACTCACGGGTGGTGGTGGGACATTACTAATCACACTCCACCTTTTTTATACTTCTTGTCATTCGTAAATGCAAAAGGAGCATCGGAAAAAAAATACTCTTGCCTTCTTCCATCTGTATTTTCCTTACTAAATTATCCAGTCTTATAAATATTTGAATAACATTTGGTCAGGATAAAGTCTTTCCTGTCAGCTCAGTACAAGAACAGTTTTTGGCTCCTGAGACCCTAACAGTCAGATAAATTAATATTGATTTGTTAGAAAATAGTTTTCACTCTGTCTAAACATCTTATTCTGGGCTCTTGAACCAAAATTATGAATTTAAAAGCAGCAAAATAGTTCTTCACAGTTTTCCCAGTGAAACTAATTATGGGCAGATTGTGAAAAATCTATTGGATGCAATTTCCAACCTAGAGTTCTGCTAACCAAAATTCAGAGAAACCAGAGGCTCTGTGTCCTGATTCATTTGAGCAAGCTGCAATTTGGTAGACTGTAGAATTTATGTAAATAGTTTTTACAATTTCCATAGGGATAACTCAATACATTAGTAAGTCACGAACTACAGAAGATAAAGGGGGAATCTTCTTTTAACTGATAATTTGATTTACCTAATAGAGGATCAGATTTTTTTTTCTCCTTCCTTAGGTCTATATATGAACGAACATCTCACTTACCTGCTATGTAAATACACAGTGTGGGGAGTTTGAGTGTATTTAAACTTGGCTTTTAACTACTCCCATATATAGGGGTAGGGGTGGACATATGAAAAACAGAGAGGCTCTCTTGCCATGCTTGGGGAGTTCTCCTCAATTATCTCTTGAAGTAGAGTATCTGTGTCTTTTGGACCAACCTCTTGTCCTTCAGGGATTCTTATGAGGCGAATGTTTGCTCTTTGGGAGTGATCCCACATTTCTCTCAGGGAATGATCCGTTTTTGCTCTCCCCTTCTCTTACTCTTTGAGCATTTGGGAGCATTCAAAAGCTTTGTCTTCAATGTCAGAGATCCTTTTTTCTGCCTGCATCATTCTGTTACTGAGGGATTCTGCTGTATTTCTCAGATCTTTGAGGGCTGCAAACAGATTTAAGAAGCAAGAGATGAACCCAGACACTTACCATCATTTCATCTTTGATAAGTCCATCAAAAATATAAATTGGGGGAATGATTCCCTATTTAACAAATGGTACTGGGAGAATTGGCTGGTGACTTGTAGAAGACTGAAAGTAGACCCACACCTTTCACCATGAACAAAAATTGACTCTCACTGGATAAAAGATTAAACTTAAGACATGAAACTATAAATATTCTTAGAGAGAGTGCAGGAGAAACACTTGAAAAAATTGGCCTGGGAGAATACTTTATGAGGCAGACCGCCACCCCGAGGCAATGGGAGCAACACTACAAATACATTTCTGGAACCTGATCAAACTAAAAAGCTTCTGCACAGCCAAGAACACAGTAAGTAAAACAAGCAGACAGCCCTCAGAATGGGAGAGGATATTTGCAGGTTATGCTTCTGACAAAGGTTTGATAAGCAGAATCCAGAGAACTCAGACTTGTTAATAAGAAAAAAACAAGTAACCCCATTTCATTGTGGGCATGGGACTTGAACAGAAGCATGTCTGAAGAAGATAGGCACATGACCTACAGACAAATGAAAAAATGGTCATCATCTTTAATCATCAGAGAAATGCAAATCAAAACCACTTTGAAATATCATCTAACTCCTGTAAGACTTGCCCACATAACAAAATCCCAAAACTACAGATGTTGCCATGGATGTGGAAAAAAGCACTGCTGGTAGGAGTACATGATAACGTGTCTTTTGGAAAGAAGTATGGAGAAGACTCAGGGATCTAAAAGTAGACCTGCCGTTTGATCCTGCAATTCCTCTACTAGGTGCACATCCGAAAGACCAAAAATCACTTTATAACAAAGATACTTGCACCAGATTGTTCATTGCAGCTCAATTCATAGTAGCCAAGTCATGGAAGAAGCCCAAGTGCCCATGGATCCATGAATGGATTAATAAATTGTGGTATATGTATACCAAGGAATATTATGCTGGAGACGTTACCTCTTTTATGTTTACATGGATGGAGCTGGAACATATCCTACTTAGTAAAGTATCTCGAGAATGGAACAAAACATATCCAGTGTACTCAGTACTATTATGAAACCAATTTACAATCACTCACACTTTCATATGAAGAATAGATCACAACTGTGGCCCAAGATGAAGGAGGGAGGGGGAGGGGATGGGAGGGGGGAGGTCAGATCGAGTGAGGGTGAATGGTGGGATCATAACTATGGTGCATCATGCAAGGGCACATGTCGGGTCTATTAGTATAGAGTATAAATGTCTCAACACAATAATTAAGTAAACGAGATGAGGTGTATATTAACCAGTGTGATGTAAGCGTTCCTAATTCTATATGAAATCAGCACAATGTACCCCATAAATGCATTAATGTATACATGATCTATGTGTGTATGATTTAATAAAAAATAAAAATAAGAGAAAAAGAAGAAAATAAAGTGTCCCTCATATATCCCCACTTATTTTAAACTCGTGTTTTTTCTTCTTTTAAAAAATTAGATTGCTTTTTGCTTTAAGAAAATCTCAAGACATTTAAGGTACTTTTGTGTCCCACACTATTTATTCCATATTATATAAGAAATAAATCCTCCAGGTGATTTTAAATAGTGACTTAAAAAAGGTACATTTCTTCTTCTTTTGGAGCTTTAAGTTGTTTCCAATGTTAAATAACACAGCATTGACTTTACTCCGTACAAAATTCCTTATTGTGTTGAAGACAGTTTTTGAAGTTAGATGCCTAGGAATTTCATCTCATATCTAAACTGTTTTAAGACCCTTGATACATATTCTCCAACTGCTTTCCAGAAAATACAGAAGATGTTATAAAGAACAACGTATATGTGTGTAGAGAGAAATATATGTAAATGAAAAGAAAAACGTACAGCGAAAATATGAGTATACAGAGGAAGGCAAAAAATTTATACACATTGTAAAAAATGAAAAATATATTAAAATGATAAAGTTCAGCTAGCATTTGACGTCTGGAATTACAAGAGATACAATATACAAAATAACAAACTTTATCGGTGTATATTGAGTATTAGAATTGTAATTTTTTTTTCCTTTAAAAAAGTGTATATGCATTTTGTGGCACCCTCTTATATATAAGAAACTGCTTATATAATTAAGCAGAAAAGAAACACTGTGAAATTCTGGTTCACACCTACAATGGCTACATGGTAAAGAGCTATTCAAAGTCCTCCCTTTTTGGAAAGCATCATTAGAGTTCTATAGGATGGTAAGACGCAGCTACAAGGTCAAGACTAATTTTCCTTGAACTAGTTCACTAAAGCATCTTTCATATGAAAGTGAATATGAAATTCTTTAAGTTTATAGTGTCGACTTGGTTGAGAAGGAGGAATTTCAGTTTTCATATTGTCAGTGTCAAACTTTTCTGAAATCGGAAGTGACAGTGTAGCCCATATATGTGTGCGTATATATGGGCTACACACACACACACATCCTGAGTCTACTGCTAGGTTTGGGGGAGAGAACTATTTCCTACTATAGATTAAGCTGAACTAGACCGTATGTCAAAAAAGAGTCTCAGTGTCAACTTAATCCCTTGTCAGAGCTGTACAATGCTATTTCATTATACAAGCAATTCCCTTGTGGAGTTCTCCTGATTTTCTGTGTGGCTCAACTGTATTTTAATCTCTTGTGGCTTCTTTCCGTCTCTCCCAACTCCCACCATTTTGGAATCATTCAGTCTGTTTGCTTTGAAGGCACGTGTTTGATATTTACACAAATTATGAAAGTAGTGGGGGATGAAATGAAGGCAAAGAATGTATTGAAAGAAACAGAACGGAATGGCTATAAACACCTCAACAACTTTCCAGAACACTTCAGTCATTTTCTCTGGAAGTTGAACAAGTGGCTAAAAATCCCAAATCCCAAATCCCATTGTGCGATATGTGTGTCAATACAGAAGGGTCAGACGGAGTGACGTATGTACGGGACCCATATAATAGTGTGTTCGAATACCCCCCAGTCTTTTAAAGATAAGAGTTTTCCAGATATGACAAAAGGTAAGAAAATTTCCAAATCAAAATTCCCGTTTGCCTTCCGGGGTGTTGAATTTTCTCCACATTTGTGCAATTAAGGTTTTTGCTGAGTGAGCTTAGGACTCTGTCTCTTTAAGTGTTTAACAGTAATTGGTTCATGTCCCGGTGTTCATTGAAAATCCTAGACATTTCATGTAAAATCTTCTTAATGAGGGGATGAATTTTTCATTCACATTAGAAAGCTCACTCTGACAAACAATTTCTAAATAAAACTTTGGCGACATGACATCCCACATTGGACTTGACAGAGAGGACAGGTGCATTAGAATATAACTGTATGGCGATCCTTCAAGCTGTCAGCCATGAATATTTTATTTCTTAATGAATCATCTTTGTGAAATGAACTTTCTTGTTGTAGTGTCAGTGCCATTTACAACAAAAAGCTGGCTCCTTTTAAAAGGTGAGCTCCTTAAAGATGCTGATGTCTGCATAAAATGCTCAACCCTACCTGAGGGGGTGGGCAATGTGGGGCTGTATGTATTGCGTCCCTCTTCTGAAAGTGACTTGAGGTCTCACTTCAGCTATCCTGACTCCATTGAAGAGAAAGCTTTCCTCCGCTCGCTATTTCTCTTCTCAGAACTGAAATTCCAGGTAACCACCCAGAGGCAGCCACTTTGGCCTTTGGGTCCCTGCTGTTAGGAGATGTCACTCGAGTCTTCCCGTTACTGTTTTGGGGTCTAGTTTCTCCCATTCTAAGACCCAGGAGATGCTATTAGCTGGTGTTAACTGACAGCTCAGGGGGCCTTTCTCAGGATCCTGGGCTCTCTTCTAGATCTGAAAGATCGCTTTTGTTTGTTTTGAGAATGATGGGAGCCGTCCTTCTCGTGATGGACTTAAATATCTCCCAGCAGACTAAGCCACTAACAGGCTTCCGAGATGTTCCTGTGGCTGGGTGTGGAATCACTTTGCTCATTCCTAGACACAGCCTAGACAACCTACTCGGTTCTCCCAGAATAGTTCCTGTGGCTGGGTGTGGAATCACTTTGCTCATTCCTAGACACAGCCTAGACAACCAACTCGGTTCTCCCAAAATAGTTTGTGTCCTATGTCACTATCAGTACTGTTGTGAGAGGAGACTGATCTTACCTTTATTGTTCTTTTAAATCCACACTTTCAACTACATCCTCAAGACACTGGCCCAGCCATCCTTCCATGTACTTGACCTTCTTTTCTCTCCTCTTCCTCACAGTGGCCATCTCAAGACTCTTCGTGTCCCACAAGCCCCGTAATGTGACACCTCCTCTGAGGGCTTTAGCTCTCAGTTGACTGAAATCATATGAAAGTGAGGATGAAATTCTTTCATATTCACCTAGACAGTCCTCTGCACCACTCCCATGTCCCCCTAGAAACTGACCATGTACCCCATCTGAGCCGGCTTCTTCACTTTTACAAGGATGTGTCCCTCTTTGAATTCAAATCTGGGGTGCTATGGATTCAACTCTCCATCTCACTCTTTTTTTTTTTTTTTTTTTACATATACACGTTTATTAGGTTTCCACTTTTTGCCTTCACAAAGTTAAAAAGGCTTAAAAATTAACAACAATAACAATGTAAGGACTAAAACAAAAACCTTGCAAAGAACGAATGAACATAAATACACTCAGAAAAGAAATCAGACGATTGCTGCAACAAAGTATCAAGCAATAATAATAATGGTAAGGCAAAGAAAGTAACATTCACATTGTCAAATAAGACAGTGTCTCTTATAGAATGCTTTGACTCTGAGTCAGTATGGAGTCATCAATTAACTTCTTATTTTTTTTCCAAAGTCTCAAAAAATAGACAACTAATATTTACAAATAATAACTCTTCAGGAATATGTCTTCATCAATAAAATGATAGGGGGTTGCACCAGGGATTGGCAAATTACAGCCACTGTCTATTTCTTTAAGTAAACGTCTATTGAAATACAGCCCCATTCGTTCCTTTATGTATCACACACAGCTGCTGTCACACAGTAAGGGTTTCTATCTGGCCCTTTACAGAAAACACATGCCAAATTCTGATTTATACCATGGTTCAGAAGCCTGAACCCTGCAAACTGGGCCTCCCATCGAAGAGTCTGCAATGAAACCCAAGTGGAATTGGTGCGTCTCAGAGTAATAATTTGTGCCCTTGACAGTTTATGCTACACTGTTGCCACTTCAGATATGTTTTCCCCCCATATAATAGCCAGGAGGACTGGCCTGTGTCCACGTGGCTCCACGCAGGAGAAAACCCAACCAAAATCTGAAAATACTCAGCAGGGCTAGAGGAAATGGAATAAGCTAGAAATTTGTTGTTTCCTTTTCATTAGGTTTAAGTGAGAATTATATTTGCGAGCAAACCCTCAGTGTGGGCAGGTGACAATTTCAGCAGGTATTTTTTTCCCTTTCTTTTAACTTTGCAAATACAGGTCCCTGCTTTGTTTTTCTTCACAGTTATTGCAATAGCTGCTACCCAAGATTTAAAGATAATGTTGTCCTCACCTTCAGATCAAGAGTTTCATGTGTGATCTCCGGAGAAAGTCCATAGTACACATGAATTTTCTATTATCTTCCACTGTTTACGAGTCACCCACGTCGTTTGGATTGAATTAGATAATACACCACTTTATGTCTTTTATTTCAACAAATGAATCTCTCTCATTTCTCCTCTTTGTCCTGAATGTTAGGAATTTTCTCACATCTAAAACCAAGTAGCACGAAAACATTGTGTGTGCTACGCAATTGCTCCTAGAGAGAAAGACACACGCACATCTTTTCCCTGAGCTAATCAATATCATAACAGTTTTGAATGACACCTCAACACATACATTTGGCAAAAGAGGCAAATTTGCTATTGGACTGCCATGGCTTCAAAAGGGAAATTCTAAAAATAAATAAGAACCAATGAAAACAAACAAATGAAAGGCCTGTGTGCATATTTTTCCTTGACCTCTGTCTCTCCAGCACTCTTAACCCTCATTTTCTTAAAGGGCATCCCTGCCTTCCCCTCTGCCTCTTCTGGGGCTCGTGCACAAGTCACTTTCTGAACTCGGGAGGCCTCCTGGCTTCCCTGAAATGGTGCTGCCTTCTTTACTTCCTGCCCCCTCTGCAACCTTGAAGTTGCTTTCTTTTCGCCAGAGGAGCAAAGTAAGAAAGAGAGAAGAGTGATGGTGCATACATGTGGTCTGCTCACCCCGCCATTCTTTCCCCAAACCAGCATCCAGAGGTAGCCTTAGCTAAGTACCATCTGCGCTATTATTCACTGATTACTTTCTTATTTACTTTTTTAAAATCATCTAAATACCAACCTTAGCCTTTTTTTTTAAAATAACAGACTGTAAGAAATCATGGGTTTCGTGCACTTCTACTCAGTAAAATGCATTTATTGCTATTACCATAGAGACTTCAGGCACATTCCTGGACTGCCTAATTCTGAACCTCCTTCCGCAAGGGGAACCGATCTCTCTTTGGTTCACACTATTGGAGGCTAAGAAGAAGCATACAGTAGGCCCTGTTCTTCCAAATTTGTAGTAAATCACAGGTTGCCTCTCTCAAATCCCTCCAAGGGATTGCCAGTCTGTTTCACAGGGAGTAAAAAATTAACCCAGGGGGATGAAAGAAAGTGAATTTCAGGCAGTTTTGTTGAAAAATGAAATTGTTCGAACGTTCTTTGACTTCTTGTCTTTTTTCTGGCCTCCCCAGCTTCTTATACCTTGTTTTTCACCTCTGTTATCTTCTGGCTATCTGATATTTGAATAACAATATGGAAATTTACATTTAGGATCTGTCACCTATAAATCTCAGCATGGTGCTTTCAATTCCCTGTTTAAGCCTAAATTCATGCTTCTCTCCTGCTATTCCCCATCTCAGAGAGGACTCTTAAAAGATTGCACTTCATTAAACTATTTTATAATGAGTTCCTGTTACCAGGAAATACAGAGTTAAAAAGGTGATCTCACTAAGATTAATTAGCATAGGACCTGCTGGACCTGGAGAAGTGACTAGATCATAATCAATAGCAACATGATTACACCTATGCAGCAATTATAAATTATTTAAAACACTACCCCTAGGTTACTGACTAGTTGCCTTTAAATTAAATTCTCTGTCAATAATTGATGCAAAGACTTAATGTGAGAACACCTTCAGTTACTGAAACTTTTTTAAGGTGGTATAAAATATTGAACTGTTGCTCGTCATTAGCAGCGAGGCTGTCTGTTTGCCGTAACACCCTTCTTTTCTAAATTGGTCAAGAAAGACTCTTGTATCTTGCAAGATGACAAATGCTTCTGAATCCACTGCTGGGTGAACTTCTAAGGATACTGAAATGTTCCAAAAGACATTTCATATGTCAAAGTCAAGAAAATAAATCAACTTCTAAATAATAACTGATTATTATATTTCTTCAACAATTCTAACAAGTGAATAAGCAAACTTGGCCTTCCTTCCCAGATTTCAGCTCTTTGATCCATTCAGTATAAGTCAGAGGAGGTCTTACCAGCTAAAGAAATCATAATCTATGGTATTTAAGCAGTCCACAATTTAACAAAATAATCTAGGTCTATAATAATATAAAAAGTATGACTTTAATAAAATGATTAACATAATTAATGTCTTCTGTTTGTATGTGGGTGATTATGAAAATTTTAAGATACACACAAATCAAGAAACGTTTAAATCCCAATGGACAGAAACAAATGAAGCCTTCCCAGCAACACCCATAAGCTGAGCAAGTTGAAACGTGCATGGGTGAATCAGAAGGGATGCTGTTGCCTATGGTTTTTGGAAGTGAAATAATGGACCTTCATACAGTCTGTCTCAAAACTTTCGTAGTGACCCACGTATCTAGGCATTCTCACCCACATAACATTGTTTCCTCTTCCATACTAATTCTCTACTAGCAATGAAAGCAGTGGACTCCGGGCAATTAATGCAAGAAATTCAAGGATTGGAAAGAACAAGGAGGTCATCTATGAGTGCCCCTGGCTCCTCTCTGATTTTGAGAGGCAGGAATGATATAAGAGCTTAACCAAGGGCTGTCAGCAATGGGGGACATCTAGGGCACAAGAGGCCTAAGAAGATGCCTTCAGAAAGTTTATGACCTAATAAGAGGAAGGATCCTTCCCTGTCCGTGGGAGAGTTGTTGCAACCTAGAGTTGGAATGGCAAACTTGGACAGCTCACCCAACTATCCAGACCACACAAGGAGATGGGGGGTTGGGCAGCAACTTTCTCAACCCTTCTTTCTCAAAATCCTTCCCCCACATTTTAGCCCAAGCAGCTCCACTTTTATTCGTTTTATATTATATATTCCAGTTCTTCCTATTTGAGACACAAGTTCATCTGCCAGAGGCAAAACCAAACAATCTGGCCAACATTGAGCTAGATGAGGGTCCAGGGTCTTCTGGATAGCAGATTCTGGATAGGTGATTCTGGTTTTGTGTGAGCAGGTGTCCTGCCGGCAGTATCACGCAAATCCCTTCTGTTTTAGACTTTAGTCAACCACGGTTTGGATCAATCTGCAATTAGGCTGAAGGCTGTTGATGTAGTTTCCACTTAAATTAGGGTAGTTTGCTGTTTGAGCATGGTAGCTCCCTTCATTGGTGACTTCTAAGCCACGTCCCAGGCTTGATTATAAAGTATGGTGAGATGTTCCCTCAGTCCTTAGGCACTCACAGGCAGCTTGGTAGCAATGCCCTTGATTCCTCCCTTTGAAAGTAGCAGGTGGATGCTCACTGGGTCTTGTAGCCAGAGCAGAGGCCCTCTGAACAAACCTGAGGTCAGTGGGGACCTGGAATTGCGAGTCCCCCATCTCTACTTCGGTGAGTAAGCAGCCGGTCACCCAGCACACAGCTGTGACATAGCAGGACCTGCACTGAGAGTGTAACTAGCAGTAAAAGAAAGAGTCCCAACTCTATTCTATGCCTGAAATGAGGGATGATCCCCTTCTTTTATGTCTGGCAAAGCGTCCAGTGCCATACTGAACACATTCAAGACTTGGCAAATGCCATTTCCCTTTCTGTCCCGTCTTACATCTAGTGTGAATTTGTGAGGCTGTCCCACAGGGCTCCCCACATTCAGTATATTTCCTTTATTTTTAAGTAGTCTAGGTTGACTTCTCTTTTATTTTCTGTTTGTACTTAAGAAACCATCTCCAGGCTAAAACAAATGCCAGAAATAGAGAAGGGCAAGTCCATTGCCAGAGACACTTCCTCCTCCACCCACTCCTCTCTCAGACTCAGCTCCGCCCACTTCCTCCCACATGGCAGCCATGTTGATTTTTGCTTGCAGCCACTATTTTGTGCATTGTTCTGTTTTCTGCCTTTCCTGGGAGATTCTTTTGTCTGTGGCTCCCTGCCATCCTCTTAGGACCTTTGTAGCAAGTGATGTGAACTCATTAGCTTTTCCCTTGTTCCGGAAAAAGCCTGCCCTTCTCTGTCTTTCTCACCTTTACACTTCATGCTTGTGGTTCCCACAGGTAAGAGGAAACTAAACTCAAAAAGAGTGCCTTCTGTTTTCCAGCAAGCTAGAACAGAAGATTTTCTAGATGAGTCTTTCAAGTTGATGTACAATATTTTCCTGGACAAATTTGTCACCAGCAGAACAAAGGCCTTGATGGTGATGTACTTGAGTACTAAGTACTCTGAATGCCACAGAAGGATTTTTTTTTTTATGGTGACAGTGTTTAATGTCCATTTGTCTTTTTACGCTTAGCCCTTATCTTTTACTTTTAAAAGTGATACAGCGCGCACATCTCTAATTGTTGTGTTTATGGGAATAATTCAGATTCAAGCCTTATTCCTTTGGCCATTCCAACTGAGCAAATGATACTACTCAAATTTATAATTTAACTTAGAGATTCTTGATTTTCAGTGGTGCTTGAGCATGTAGGTAATAAAGTCCTAGACTGTTACTTGTCTGAATTCTTAACTCTAGTCAATTTTTCTATCAGCTGGAATCACATGGACTTTTGAGATTAGCCTTCAGGTCTACCTAAGTCATCCAGCATGATTCTAACTTTTCATTCCACTTGATTGTCTCTCTTTTATTTTATGAAATAGACTGATGAGTGTGTGTAGGGAGCAATGTGGTTCTCACACCTTCCCAGCCTACTCATGTGAGTCTCAAGGCAGAGTCAGGCTGTGAGAACAATAGAAAGAGCAACATGCAAGGCCACGTTGAAGTTCAGCGAGACTGAGAAAGAAGACAGGACTCAAACCACACCTTGAAGATGTTTACAAGCACACGAAGTTGACCTTAACACTCCGAATCAGGCTTCAGTTTTCCGCAACGCAGCTATTATGGGAAAAACAGTGACTAACTGAGTGTAGTGCATAACTCACTTCTCAGAATTTTTAAGTAGAAATTATCTGATAACTAGACCAATTCTGATTATTTTTTTCTTGTGGATCCACCCAGGCACTTCGGCAACTAGGTGTGCAGAAGCCAGAGATCCCATCACGCCATCAGGTGCCTGTCTATGAGAACTCTAGATGTGCCTTATCTCGGCAGCATCACTAGGAAAATTAATTCAATGGTTTGCCTTAAATGTTTCCATGGTAAGGGTAGTTATTAGACATATGCAAAAGTGTAATATCCGCCTTTTTGAAACCACATTTCTTCTTCTTCTTCTTCTTCTTTTTTTTTTTTTTTTGAGACAGAGTCTCACTTTGTCACCCTGGGTAGAGTGCTGTGGCATCATAGCTCACAGCAACCTCAAACTCTTGGGCTTAAGTGATTCTCTTGCCTTAGCCACTCCAAACCACATTTCTAAGTTGATAGCATCACAGGCTTGAAATAAGTTCTGAAAAGCTGGACTTACCCAATTAAGAGAAATAAAATCTGCCTGTTACCATCAACAGCCCCAGCCTGTTTTCTGGCTGGCTTGCTATTCTGATGGTTTCTTTTCTCAATTAAGTATTATTTAGAAACAGGCCCAAGTTTCGATGCATGCAGCATCTTCCTTTCTGATTCCTGGTACCCTAGAAATGCAGTCATTTGCTGAAGAGCATTTGCAGAAAAGCAGTTGGGGCAGAACCTCAGGCTAGTCACTGTCTGTTTTGCCACATGGTGGTAGTGACAGTGCCCTAGCTTTCATTATGTACTTTCTCCTGTTTTTCTAATCAACCGTGTGTCAACTCTGTATTTGTTACCAATTTTGCTTTGTGTATAGACAAAGGTCTATTGACCTTTAGAATTTAATAAAGGTGTTTGGAAACTATTCTATTGAAATTCTTACCAGTTTGGCAAATGTAAACCCCAAATGAGAAATAATAGTACGTTTGACTTGTAATACTATTATGCTGCCCATTGATCTTTAAAAAAAGTACATTGATCAGATAGATTGAAGAACACAAGACGTAAGTGTAATATGGTTTCTAGTAAGCTCAGAGATTCTAACAAAAATATGTTTTCTTGAGAATGATGTCCTAGCACCTGACTCGTAATACCTGGCTGTATAGACTTGACTGTCATGCTAGGAAGTTGATACAGCTCAGAAAATCTCCAGCTTGCTTTCACATTATTGCTACAGTCTCTTTAGGGAACTGATAATCTCGTGAACTTGGTCCTGATGCTAACTTAACATCCCATGAAGTAGGTGCTTGATTCAGTTCTTCCTTTGAGAAAAAGAACAATTCTCAAACTTTGTGTAAATTTATTTTCACAGATGAGTAATCACCAAAGTTATTTCTGAAAGGGCTCTGAGAGCATTCAGGCAATTGCTTTTTATAAAAAAAGATGGAACCATTGGGTTTTAAAAGAGAAGGAAACAGAAATACTACTGGAGGAAAAAAAAATAGAAAAGTGAGTTAAATTATGTTTTAAAAATAATTATTTCCAGAATGCACTTACCCCTTAAAAAAAAAGTTACCAAATAGTAAGACTTTTTCATAGATCCACTTAGTCATTTACAGAAAGAAGAGTTTGGAAAAAGGATTATAGAATAACTGGCTTCTCAAAGACACTCTGTGTTTACAAAATAACAAAAATGGGCTGGGGCGGGTGGCACCTGTGGCTCAGTGAGTAGGGCACTGGCCCCATATACAGAGGGTGGCAGGTTCGAGCCTGGCCCCGGCCAAACTGCAACAAAAAAATAGCTGGGTGTTGTGGTGGGCACCTGTAGTCCCAGCTACTTGGGAAGCTGAGGCAAGAGAATCACCTAAGCCTAAGAGCTGGAGGTTGCTGTGAGCTGTGACGCCAGGGCACTCAGCTGAGGGCAATAAAGTGAGACTCTGTCTCTAAAAAAAGGGGGGAGAGCGGGCTGGGGCTATAGATAGTAACAACAAGACCTGAGGCCTTAATTGTGTGCTTTCCATCCCTTATCACCTTGAAGCTATACCACATCTTACAAGACCATTGTTACTTCCCCTTCAGGTCCTCAAACTGCTGAGGCAGATAATGAACTTGCCACAAGGTCACATAGCTAATGAGAAGAAAAACCATGCTCATGACCTGGGACATTTGACACCTAAGCCCATCCTCTTTCCAAGAAGGTTAATGTACTCAAGCAGTAATTAATAAACTTCCTAAGTAATCTTAAAATACAAATTAAAAAGAAAGCATTTTTGGACACTGGATAATAACCCGAAAAAGAAAGAACAATTTTACTAAGATAAAATTGTACCTTTGAAATAACTCTTGACACATGCGCCTGTGTGCATTTTTGTGAGAGAGAGAATTTTTATACAAATATTATACATATATTATTGAGGTATCATTTACATGCCACCAAATCAACGTATTTTAAGGAGAAAACTTTGTCACCCTCATAGAGTGTCGTGATGTCACAGCTCACAGCAACCTCAAACTTCTGGGCTCAAGTGATCTTCTTCCCTCAGCCTCCTGAGTAGCTAGGACCACTGGTGTCTGCCACAACCCCTGGCTATTTTTAGAGACAGTGTCTTACACTGGCTCAGGCAGTCCACCTGCCTGGGCCTCCCAGAGTGCTAGAATTACAGGCATGAGCCACCTTGCCCAGCCACAAGACGACAAATGTACAAAGATACACACTCAGGTAACAACCACATCCATTAAGTTCTAGAACATTCCCATCACCTAAGTTCCTCATTCTCCTTTCCAATGAACTGTTCTACTTCCAGAGACAAACATTCATTGTATTTCTTTCACCATAACTAAGTTTCACCCATTCTAAAAGTCCATTGAATGGAAATCATACCATTTCTTTTGCATCTGGCTTCTTTTGCTTAACAGTCAACACAGTTTTCCAGATTCATCCATGTGGCAGGGGTTCTCTCTTTTTCAACGTTGAGTAGTATCCTATGGTAAAAATACACCACAGTCTGTTTCTCCATTCGCCTGTTGGTGCACACAGGGTGGGTGATGTTTTTTAGCCTTTATGAATCAAGCCACCATGAATATTCTTGTGGAAATCTTTTTATGCACTTATATTTTCATTTCTTTTTGATTAATAGCCAGGTGTGGAATTGTTGGCTCTAAGGATACAACTTTTTTTTTTTTTTTTGCAGTTTTTGGCTGGGGTTTGGTTTGAACCCACCACCTCTGGCATTTGGGGCTGGTGCCCTACTCCTTGGAGTCACAGGCACCGCCCTAAGGATACAACTTTTTAGGATGCTGCCAAACAGTTGTCTGAAGTGGTTACGCCATTTTAAACTCCCAACACAAGTGTATCAGAGTTCATGTCACGTTACATCTTTACCAGTACCTGGTATTTTCAGTATTTTTAAGTATAGCCATTTCAGTGGGTGGGAGATACTATCTCTTGCTGAGATGATTAATGCATCTTTTATGAACTCATTGGACATTCATATATTTTCTTTCAAGTTTTTGACCATTTAAAAAAAACAGTCATCTTTTTAATGTGGTGTTACAGTAAATCTGTATGTATTTGATTTAAAGTCTTTTTTTTTTTTCATACGTACTTGGAATTTTGTCCGTTTCTATGTCTTGTCTAGTGATTCCCTGATGATCTCTTTAAAAAGCAGATTTTTAAAAATCTTGATAATGTCCAGCGCATTTTCCTTTTTTTCCTATTATGGTTAGTGCTTTTTGTTGTGGTTGTTCTTAGAACTCTTGACTGATTCCAAGTGTACAAAACATTGTCCTGTGTTTTCTTCTAGATGTTCCATAGCTATAATCTTTGCATTTGGATCTATGTTCTATCTCAATTTAATTTTTGTATATGGTGTGAGGTAGGGGTAGAGGTTTATTTTTCTCCCCACATGGTTCTCTAAGTTATTCTGGTGTCATTTGTTCAAAGACTAATCCTCTCCTTACTGAATTTTCTTGGTACCTTTGTCAGAAGTCCATATATGTCTCAGTTGGTCTATTTTTAGACTCTATTGTACTCCATTGACCTAATTGTTCTTTTTTTCTTTCTTATACCTATGACTACTATATTGATTGCCGTGCGTTTACCACAAGTTTGGAAGCTAGGTAATGTAAGGACTCGAGCACCATTCTTTATCTCAAGATTATTTTGGCAATTCTAGATATTTTGTTTTTCCACCTAAATTTTAGTATCTGTTTCTCAATTTCCTTTAAAAAGATTTCTGGGATTTTTTTTATGGGATGGCATTGAATCTGTTGATTAATTTGGGGAGGAGTGAAATCACAACAATATTAACAGTCTGGAAGCATGTATCTCTTTAGTTAAGTCTTAAATTTATACACATCTTCCTTATATTTTATGGTTTTGAATGTAGAAGACTCGTACTTTTTTGTTAAATTTATTCTTACATATTTTATTTTTTATATCATTGCGAATGGTATTTTCTAAATTTCTTCCGTTTTCTTTTTCTTTTTAATTGTTTTTTACACACATCTCACTCTCTCACCATCTGTAGAGTACTGTGGCAGTGTGGCTCACAGCAACCTGAAACTCTTGTGCTTAAGTGATCCTCTTATCTCAGCCTCTGAGTAGGTGTGACTACAGGCGCATGCCATAATGCCTGGCTTTTTTTAGAGATGGGGGGCTTGCACAGGCTGGTCTCAAACTCCTGAGCTCAAGCAATTTACCTGCCTCAGCCTCCCAGAGTGCTAGGATTACAGGCGTGAGCCATCGCACCTAGCAGGTTTTATTTCTTTTTTCTTGTTTGAATGCACTGGCTGGAGCCCCTGGGACAATGCTGACTAGTGGTGTTACGAACAGGACCGTTGCTTTATCCCGTATTTCTCCATTACATGTGATGCTAATCATGGATTTTCTGTACATGTTCTTTTATCAGATTGAGGAGTTTGCATTTATTTCTAGTTCACTGAGAGTTCTCCTATTTGTGTCTCTCGTATGTCCTGAGCATTCTCAGCACATATAAATATGTGTTTCTATGTTTTATATTCTTATTATTGTTCTCTGCATATGAGAGGCTGTTTTGCTCATTGGATAAAAAGCATTATGCTGGAAACCTGACTCCATCCAGATCTTTGGGCTACTTAGAAATCTGGCCTGGGGCAAGATTTTGTTTCCTTCCAGTGGCAGTTTCCTCATCTGTAAACTGGACAGTGTACACAAAGACCTTCACACAGAGACTGTCACAGAGTGAGTGGTCCATAAACTTTAGCTGTTATCTTAGTATCAGAGCATCAGTGGAAGCAGTAGGGTTTATATTTCCAACATCAGGAAAATTACTCAACCTGGACACTGACAGTGTCAGCCATGTCAGCCACGGTCAATTTTAAGGACAACGTATGACCGCTCGTGTACGGGTTAATCTTGTGAGACTATTACCAAACCCTAAGTGTCTCTGCTTTGGCGTATTCCACTTTTCTAGTTTTAAAAGTTTAAGCAGATCTGCAGGATCCCTGAAGAATTAATGTGCAAACCAGCATTAAGATGGAAATCTTCACTATTTGTTCTGTAGCTTGGAAAACCAGCGCGTGGTCTATTTTGTTCCACTGGCTCCTAAGGTTCAGGTATTAACATAAATACAGCCCATTAACACTTGTTCTTCTCTGTCAGGACATAAATTAAGTCTGCAGGTGTTCCATGAAGCTGTACCCTTGGTACTAATTAAGCCTTGATAATTAGGTTTGTTAAATTCAGGACTTTAAGCTTATATTCCCTCTTTGGGCTACCAAAATGGCTATGTGCAATATACAAGCCCTTCCCCCAACTTTTTTTTTTCCTGCCAACAGCTTTGCTGCCCCTTCTCTGTTTTATTCCTTTATTACTAATTTTTTTTTAGATGAAGAACGAGTCAGTAACAGACCCTTCATCATGTTGCTAGTGTGGGGTGTAAACCTTCATGCAGACCTGTTCAGTGTTTATGATGAGATTAAAGTCCTGTTTTGTATCAGCGCAGACACTGTAGTAGAAAGTTTCCAGCCCAGTTTCTGCGTCTCCTGAACATGCCCACATCTGTGCTTTAAACCCAAACGAACTGTCACTCAAGAATGCACCTTCATATTATGAAAAATTGTGCACATACGCCACAGGACACTCAAGTAATTTGTATTTTTTTTCCTTAAAATGAGACATTTTCTTAGGAAAGTGAAATTTGGACATGAAGAGCCTTCCTTATTCCCATAGGAGTTTTCCAAACAGAGGTTCCAGCTTCAAAGACTGGGAGAATATTTTGTAGCCTCTGAGGTTATTTCGGACCAGTACACACATTGCAAAATCATCTGATCAAATAAATAGGGTTGTTTGTTTTTTTTCACCCAGTTTATCTTCTTCTTTGGTTGTTTTATCAATCTATTAGTCATCAGATCATATGTTTGGTAAAAGCCATTTTTCATTTTGAATAAATGGAATCATAAAAACAATTCTCTTAGTATCGCTTTCAATAATAGTCATTGTGATCGTGCTTCTGTTCTTTGAGGGTTATTAAATAAAATTATATTTTTAACCATGAGTCTTTGAAAACAAAAACAATGGTCTCTACTGTGGGAGACTGGTGTCACGCAGTTTCATTCCATGGTTTCCCAAAAGGTCACTAATTTCATCTGTCTGGAAGGGGACCACAGTTTTCGTGAGCATTGCTAGTTTGAAGTTTCAGAGACTATGTTCTATAACATGAACCACTCCGCCCCAGTCTTTCCATCAGAGTCCGCTCCCATCTAGAAAGAAGTTCTGTTCTTTCTCACGGCTGCCTTTCCCCTTTAAGCAATGAGGTTCAGAGTCCATCTTCATAGTGTGAAGTCCAGAGCCCAGGTCTCCTCGCTGCCCATGAAGGCAGGTCACAGCCAGATGCAGAGATGACCTTTGAATTGGCAATAATCCAAAGGTCTGTGGGAGGGTAAAAGATCAGAGGTTATATGTCAACAAGGCCAGGACTATTCAATGGAGACTTTAGAATATCCAATGCATTATAGAATATCTTTAGGGAACTAATTTGGATTAAACTTTGGTTTGAATTCTTTTTTCTTCTCCCCCTCCCACTCCATTCTCCTTTTAATTATTATCCTACTCATCCTCTGCCCTTCCTCTTCATAACTAGCGGGTAGCCTGAGTTATAAACTCAGGCGCGTCATCGAATTCTTTTGCTGCCTGGTACGGAGAAGGGATGGCATGAACTCTCACGGGCTGAGATCACCTGCAAATCTGAGTTCACATCAAGCAAGAGACGTCACTCTGTGCCTCACTTTGGGGATGACGAATTCCCCAAAGCATTAGCCTTAGGAAGGGGTCGGGGAGCAAATAAGATAGTGACAAACACTAATTTGAGGAGAAGATTCCAGAGAGAAGTTTGAACCTCTTGCTGTAGAGCTCAGGGTTGGCTGCAGCTCTAAGAGCTGACAGCTGGTTTTCCTACCTCAAAATCTGCAGAAAGCAGGCATGACCTCCTCCTCCTGCAGAATCAGGCCGTCTGCAGCAGAGCCAGTGGTGTTTGAAGCAATCTTGTACACTGGACCTTCTCCACAACTTAGCCTGGCTACTTGGCCGCAGAACCACCCCAGATGCCTTTGTGTCTTTTTCAGAAATGCTTCTCTGCTGCGTAATTGATATTACAGGGAAGAAAAGTGTTCCGAGTAATATTATTCCCCGAGTCACCGCTGATTAATTGCCTCAAGGACAAGGGGATGGTGACTTTTTCTCTTCACATCGGCAGCCCCTTGGATCCCGCAGCTCCACTCCGGGCGGGGCGGAGAGGCAAGGCTAAGAGGTGGATGAAAGGCTGGGGTTAAGGCATTTCAAAGGGTCAGGCAGCTTGTTAGATGGCGACACTCCAGGCCTTCCCTGGTGACTGCCGCAAAGGCCTCAGCCTGAGAGCTGTGCCCGAGCAGAAAATCTGACACCAGCTTCCCAATTTTCTCATCTGCTGTCCTGGGCTGCAACCTGCATGCCTTGACTAAACCATCAGGCCAGGCTCCGTGGGGACGACAAGGCCAAGGCCGAAGCGGCACACTAGTTTCTGCTCAGTGTAAAAAGGCCAGCTCATTCCTTAGTGGAAATCCATTTTCCCACCCGCTGTCTTCTTAGAATGAAAGCAAATCTGTTGCATTTCCCCTCCTCTGCCCGCAGGCTCAGACTTGATCTTCATAGCTGTTTGTCCCTTTCCATCTAATTTCAGCTTCCCAACTGAAGGACAGGAAGGTGAGAAGGGGCTGGACTGTTTCTCCCTTGTGCCTGGTAAAGGGGCAGGGAGTCCTGGCTGAGTTAGGGATCCGCCTTGCTGAATCCGCCCTTTGGGACCCACTAGGACACTTGGTTCTAGACAAGTGACTTCTTCAGGCTGGACCCTTCATAAAGTGAAGGAGCCCAAATAGCTCACCTGTGGGTTCCTTCCTTTCTTCCTTTCTAGCTCCGTCATGCTGGGAGCCCAGACCTTTTGTAATAAAATTTGTAAGAAGATCACAATTATTCACTCAACAAACACTCATTGAGAGCCTATGTGCCAGGATTGATGAGCAAGAGTGACAAGACAGAGTTTATAAAACTGGGCTTGGAAGTAAATGGAGAGACAATCTGTGCATCCCGTGGGTGTGACACAAAGCAGAGTCTGCCAGGAACGCTACCCGAGACGGCAACAGAGTGCTAAGAGATGAATCCTAACCAGAGATCCCGAATTCTCAAAAGAGGATTTTATGTAGGAATTTCTCAGCTGTGGCATTAACCTTAGAGAAGTAAGGGGTGAGGGGAAGACAAGATAGTGACCAATACTAATTTCTTTTAATGTTGAAGGTTTTGCTTTTTATATTGGCTACTTTATTTCAGACACATTAAGTGTATGAAGTATAAGCCTCTAGGAGAGGCCTGTTAGTTTTAGATCCAGTTGCTTTTCTGGCTCTGTTGAGGTTCCCCGAGAGAACTTTACACAGCTTGGCCTCATAGTCCCTCCTCTGCTTCTCCTTTGGCCCCAGCCGTGGGAGGTAATAATACAGTTGTCCTCACCGGCTTGTCTGGGGCTCTGTAGAGAGGCTAATACATGGCAGAGGATTAACACATGTGGCAGGTGGTTATTAGCCAATAGTTTCTTTAAAAACCGGTAAGTACCTCTTACTATTAGTATTATTATTTTTTCTTGAGACAGAGTCTCACTTTGTCACCCTGGGTAGCATCATTGCTTACTGCAACCTCAAACTCTTAGGCTCAAGTGATCCACTTGCCTCAGCCTCCTGAATAGCTGGGACTGCAGGCATTTACCAGAACACCCGGCTAGTTTATCTATTTTTAGTAGAGGCGGGGTCTAACTCTTGCTCAGGCTGGTCTCGAACTCCTGAGCTCAGGTCATCCACCTGCCTTGGCCCCCCTAGAGTGCTGGGATTACAGGCGTGAGCCCCCTTGTCCAGCCCTCTTCCTATTGTTGTTGATTTAATCAACATGCCGCCTACATGTTATGCCATCACTACAGGGCATCACAAGTTCCCCCTGAAGTCGCCCTTCATACAGAAAACGGGAAATGGTAGCTAAATGCATGTTTCTTTACTAAATAGTCATTGCAAAACTATGCAAAGAGGTGGCCAGCATATAGAAAGTATTTTGTAAAATTTTATAATGACTGTTTTGTAAATAAAGGTACGTTTAACTACAATTTCCCATTTTGCCTATGTATGGTGACTTCAGGGCCAATTCTGGGGACATCCTGTAATTCCATTGTGACACATGGAAGGTGGTGCAGTGAGAGGAACAGAAGCCGTGCGCACCCTTTTTTGGGCACTTCTCAGAGTTTATTTTCTTTAGCTGCAAGATGAGCTTGGCATTAACAAGGGTAGTCATAGTATCGAGGATGCTAGGATTTAGAATAAGAAGTACTGCACAGTAAAAGTTATAAACACGACAGCATCTACCGTGTCACATCATCAGTTGCTGTGATGTGCCAGGCTTGGAGAATTTTCCACTTCGTTCTCAGAACTCTGTGGGATGGGCACTATTATTGGTTCCAATTTACAGAGGAGGTTTGAAGGGACAGAGCTAATAAGTCGTTTCCCCCCCCACCCCCACAGGGATTCCCTGTGCCTGGTAAATGGTGAAACCTTGTAAGTTTTGTTGTTGTTGTTTTCTTGTTTGTTTGTTTTTGCAGACAGAGTCTTACTTTGTCAACCTTGGTAGAGTGCTGTGGTGTCACAGCTCACAGTAACCTCCAGCTCTTGGGCTCAAGCTATCTTCTTGCTTCAGCCTCCCAAGTAGCTGGGACTACAGGCGCCCCACCACAACGCCCAGCGAATATTTTTAAGATGGGATCTCACTCTTGCTCAGGCTGGTCTGGAATTCGGGAGCTCAAGCAATCCACCCACCTCACCCTCCCAGTGTGCTGGGGATTACAGGTGTCAGCCGCCCCTCCCAGCTTGTGAAACCATCTCAGTTACAATCGTAGGTCACCAACACCTTTGTCCTATGGTTAACATTTCTGAGAGTTAGGAAACACCATCTGCAGAAGGGAACAGGGAGGAAAAACCCCATTCTGAAGACAACTGCAGATCTGTTGCAGTTACAACACTAGCGACACATGTGACGTGGAATTGTTCTTAAGCAGAAGCTGCCAGGTATAAGTGCTTGTGATGTTCCCCGTCGTCCTAGGGAATCTTGTAAAGCCTTTCCCGCAGGGAACACAGTCACTGTAAAGATACTGTGAAGTCACGCCTGTAATCCCAGCACTCTAGGGGGGCCAAGGCAGGTGGATGACCTGAGCTCAGTCCCTTCCCCAGACCAGCCCGTGCCCAGGTGTTCCTGCTGTGATTAGAGCAGCCACAAGGGAACCTTATGAAAGAAGCAAGGGCAGGTGATTCTGCTGGGACAAGTGACATGATTCAGGACATCTGGTCCCCACAGCCGTGATCCTTCGCACTGCTTTCTAAAATGCTGAGACCTTTGCATATTGCCTTTTTGCCAACCTTTGGTTCAATACCACTGAGTCCTCAGTTAAGTGAAGGGAAGAAAATAGCCATTTTTTCCTCCTATTTTAAAAAAAAATCGCTTTTCTTTTTCTTTTTGATATCATACATTCCTTTTCCATGCGGTGCCCCTGTTGATTCTATGCCTTACGTCTTCCCACCCTCCCCCCACCTCCCGATAGAGCTCCCCCATCCTAAAGTGTCATTTTAACTACATAAAATATATTATCATTCTGGGTGGCGCCTGTGGCTCAAAGGAGTAGGGCCCTGGCCCCATATGCCAGAGGTGGCAGGTTCAAACCCAGCCCCAGCCAAAAACTGCCAAAAAAAAAAAAAAATTATCATTCTTTGCAGTTCATGCTTTCAACTGGTCATGTAAACCTCTGAGACTTACTTTTTGGGGATCACTTTAACAATATTGTGCAAGCAGGCCTTCGGACCCTGCTTTAGGACCTATGGGATATGAGGGCTTGTACCCCTGCAAACCAAGCTGCTCCCTGAGCACTGGGTTGGTGGCAGACTCCAGGAGTGGAAGAGGAGGAGGAGAAAACTGCCTTCTAATTTCATACATATTTGCTTCCAACTTGAAACAGATCTAAGGAAAATTCTGCTTTTAAAAAAGAAAAAAAAAAGGTAAATCCAATGACTGTTGACGGTTCCCTGAAAGGAAATCTTCCTTCCATTAATAAAAGGATGGAGCCTGAATGTTAAGATGTGAGCTACCCGAATATAAGCAGAATAGTGTCCTATTTATAAAATTCGTTTTAAAAGGAACTTCTTAGAAAGACTGGGCCAAGGGGGCTCTCGATTTCAAACGTTAGTTGCATCAAAAAGCATTTCAACTGCAATTGTCAGAACTTGGCCCAAGTCCTTAGTGCTGGAGTCCTGGGCCAGCCTTTATTCCTCCTCTGTGTTAATTAATTAAAAGACCACAGGGCAGGGGAAAGGAGAAACAGCTTTACACTTGGTGCTTAGCAGTGATTCAGTAAATGTTTGTGGGATGGGTGGATGGATGAGTGACAAAGGCCACACTATTTCCATCTACTCAGTCAGGGACCTCGGGTAGACTCAGGCCCAGGAGGGGAATCCCATGACTTCAGGCCTCCAGGGACAGCTGGAGTAGCAGGAGCCACCCAAGAGGTGAGCTGTCTCCCTGGGACTTTCCGAAACAGGCTGTTTTGTGTCCACAGGGGAGGGGGAGCCTGCACAGCCCAATTTAGCTGGGGAGGAGAGCCTGGGGGGCTGGGATAAGACAACTTTGTCACCGGGCAAAGCTCGCCCAGCGGGAAGGGCTCTTTGATATGGAAATGTGGCCTGATAAGGATTTCCTCTCTTTGCTGCCCTCCGCCCCTGCTCTCCCCCAGCTCACATTCTCTCCTGAGGAGCCCTGTCCTCACCAGTGACTTTTCTAGTCTTGGTCCACATACCTCCCGTCCTCCTCTGCAAAGGAAGACCCGCTATTGCTGTGGCGTCCGGGGCTGCTGAATACAACGTTGTACAAAGATCCTACTCACTTTTCAGGGGAAGGAGGGAAGAATCTCAGCTAAAGCGCTGCAGTTGGCTTCAGGGAAGACAGAGGTTACCTTTGCATCAAAGTTTGAAGTTTGTCCTAGCGTGGGGACGACCTTAGTCTGTCGCCTGTTTTAGCACCCCCTATTGTAACCCTAAAAGTTCCTTTTGCTCTAGATTATTTTTAATTATGTGACAAGGTCTCTTGACTCTTTTTCATCGGGAGTGTTTTATTCACTTGCGTGCAGCCAGGGACAACGCGGCAACCTCCCAGGCTCCTTGTGCTCTCACCAGTGTCTGTGCCTGTGGGAATAAAGGAGCACGCAAGTACACAGATGAGCTGCTGGCAGGTGGCGGTAAGAGCAGTTTAGGAAAAACAATTGGGCAAGTTAAAAAAGGGAAGGACTGTTACTTCAGGTGGTGCCAGGAGGACTTCTCTCTGCAGATACCTTCTAAACATGGGATGAAGTGGGAGGCATTTGTACAGGAGACAGGAGAACCAGGGCCCTCCTTCCCCCCTCCATAGAGTCAAATAGAGGGACCTGCCAAATGAACCAGCCCCCGCAGATAGAATGCCCCACCCCCACCCTTCCAACCCCTTGAACCCCCATCCACCTTAACCCTTGAGCTCAGCTTACCTGCACCCGTGTGAAAATAAAGGACGGTGTTGCCCACGCAGAACTTGGACGTAGTTTCCTTTGGTTCGCGTTTCGGAATAATCTTTTATTTTTGGTCTTTGACCTCTTACTCCCTGTCCCCCCAAAAGGAAAAAGCAGTAAGAGGGAGCAGCAAACACCAAGGCAGAGCAGGGTTTAGTGTGTTCTCTAACTGTGAGGGCTGCACCCCGGACCGCAGTGAGCAGATAATGGACGAGGCTGCCTCAGCTCACGCACAGCCCGGCAAACCTTGGCAAGGAACTGGCCTTTCATTTCACTTGTTGGGTTATTTGCATGAAGCCCTGGCCCCCTAACCCTATGGCTGTTCGTAGTACCCAAATTGAGGAGCAACTGGGCTTTATTGTCTTTGATTCTTCAAAGTCTTAAACCAGTCTGCAAAAGCCAAGTGCGTGTCTACAACCACCCGTGCGTGCCCCCTTGTCCACTGAGTCTGGACAACGCTAAGAGATGGGCACATGAACACGCTGAGATTCCAAGGGGAGAAGAAAGTTAAAAATCCAGATCCCCTTTTGGTAAGAGTGGCTGTGGAGCCGCGTGCGCTCTCTGTTCAGCTGTTAAGATTGTTATTAAACTTTATGGACCATAAACCCCACAGAAACAAGGAGAGTGAACAGCCATGCCATTACACAAGTGTCAAAACAGGAGCCGTATTTCACAGCCTGAGAAGTGTGCACAGTTGGCCTGGCCGGTCCCATGTGCCTTCCAGAGGGTTTTAACCCTCAGCCTCGCGTTTGCTTGTGAGTGAAATCTGTCATCTGGTACAGAGGTGTCTGGAAATGATGTTCTTATTAGATGGAAGTTTGCTTTCAGAAATCTAGGCACAGGGTTCATTTCCTGACCTCGGTGTTCCTTCTACTAATATGTTTCTTAGTGGGAATGTGTAATTCATTCTTCAATGAAAAACATAATGCATTTTACTTAAAATGGAGCAGAGAGGTTGGTCATTCCTCTCTGGAATGGTATCAACTTAGTCCAAATGGGAGAGTCAGGCAAATGGCGATGTAAGAAGATGCCACACACATTCAAGGCAAGTGAATGTTGAAGACATGATAAATACTGCTCTGCTAATGGTATATTGCATGCATATTTCGTTCGGTCAAATAAGATGCCAAACTAATTGTAATGATACTTCTAGGGCTTTATCTTCTGTCCCTGGTACATGTAAGAATGCAATTCTGGCTGTATTTTGATTTTTAATGAAATTTTGCAGAGACTAGTTGCATTTTCTTTAATAACCCAAGATACAACAAATTTGTTATCATTTTTCCCGGATGGGTGCAATAATTCTTGATGCCTTATCCAGTGATTCTCTCCTCTCCTCCATCACTTTGAAATCCAGCATAGAAAGGTGACTTGCTTTAGCCAAAGAAACGTGAATGGAAGTATAATTTCAAGGGGGATATTTAAAAGCCAGTGTATGGTGATTTTATGGTTTCTCTTAACTACATGATCTTGGACTAGCATGAGATGGATTGTCCATCATCTAGCATCCCGTAAGTGGACCCAAACAAAGCCCCTGACAGCCATTTCTGGACTTATAGTATAAGCAAGAATTAAACTTTCACTGTGTTAAGTTGCTGAGATGTGGGGGTTATTCCTCAATGCAGCAGAACCTTACCCATCCTTGCTAGAACAGGGCATAACATTTCATGTCGATAGAGTGTGTCAAGATCTTTTATTTATAGAGCAACATTGATAATTTCCAATCAATGAAGTATTTTTCCCACCATAATAATTTTGCCCTTGCTTTCCTATGAGAACATGTTCCCATCCCACTGCCTTGTTGACTTTTGCAACAAATCAGATGTTTGTAAAAATGTGTCCCATGCTTTCTTATTAGGCTTGGAGAAGTCATCTTTTCTTTTTCTTGATGGCCTATATCGATCTGCCTTTGCGTTCTGCAGAGACACAAAAGTATCAGGAACGACAGTGGTTGAAAGATATAGAGAAGTTGGGGAAGATACAAGGAGTGAATGGGCAGCTCTTTTGGCAGTTTAATAAGATCCAGACTGTGAGGACATTTCTGCCCAGTTGCATTGGTGTGAGATACATCCCAACATCAACCATTCTCACGTTCAGTGTGTAGACTCATGACTGGTGCTCACTATGAGTACAAATCATCAGCCCCTACCTCAAGGGACTCTGTAACCAAGGTAGAGTTTGGAATTCTACCAAATTATGAACAGGGGCAACAAAGTGGTCTGTGGTCCTTACCTCCCAAAATACAAGACAGAGTTGTCTAGTATGCTGTCTTTCAAACCAAAAAAAAAAAAAAAAAAAAATCTAGTTTCTGAATCCAATGGTGGCCTTCAAGAGTTACATTAGTTTAAGCAAGTCTTGTAATGTCTCTGAGCCTCAACCTCCTCATCTATAAAGTGGAACTGATATCATCCCAGGTTGCTGCTGTTGAGCACGTAATGAATACAAACCTTATATAGTGAACAGATCTTCCAGTTGTTTTGAAGTTTGTTGTATAATTAACACAAACAATAAGGACAGTGTTGATGGAAATTCACTGTGTGCCGGGCACTGCACTGTTGAGCATTTTGTGCTAGTGATTATATTGTGTCTTCCAATATTTAGAAGAGTTGTTATTATGTTTATGCATTTTGCAGACAAGTGTGGGGCTCAGAGAATTTCCTCAGGATCATACAGATGAGTAGGTGGGGATCAGGGGTTTTCTTCTGCATCTTCACCCCAAACCACTCCCAGGGGACTCCATCTATTGCTTTGTTGCTGGTGATCACGCCAGCTCCTCCCCGCTTGTCTTGATCCCTTGTCAGAGACATAAGAAGCAGGATTCTATCCCCATCCCTGTAATTTAGCACGGCAGCCCAGAGAAAACACCTTGTGGAATTTCATTTCTTATCATTTTATGTCCCCTTTAATTTTCATTTAAGTTCCCCTCTGTAAAAGGCAGTCCCTTCAGCTCTCATAAAACTTTATGGTCTTTACTTGTGATTAGGCAATGGTAAAATTGATTCTCTAAAACCAACTTCTAGTCAAGTTATGTAATTAGCCAATAAGGGAGGCTCAGAGAGTAAGATGTACAAGGTTCTCCCTCAAGAGGTCAGACATATTATCATTGGTTAGATGCTGTATCTTTAAAATACCATCAGCTTGGAAAACACTGTCCATTAGCAGGAGATCAGAGCAATGAGAAACCTCAAAAGGTCGAACGGTCCATTCTGAGGGCGCCGCGAAGAACTCAGTATCCCAGAAGGATGATTAGCCTTCCATCTCTGGGGCTATCTAAGAGCACAACAGGTCTGGATATCTTGTGTTTTTTTTTTTTTTTTTCCCCGCCTTTGGCAAATTAACCCATTGGATTTCAGCCCTGGCTTTTGCCTACATCTGACACTCCACATTACGTCTTGATAGAATAGATTTTGATTTTGATCATGCACTTGCCACAGCTGAGGCAGCCTAAGGAGATCTGAGGGTCTGACCATGTAGGGAGGGAGTTTGCAATTCATTACCCTCCTCAGAGGGCTGCTCATTTCACACAGGCAGAGGCCCAGAGATGTCACTAAGACCGAGTCTGCCTCTTTGTGGCATGGGGGTACACTGCATTCTCTGGCCACTGTGTCGAGTGTGCCTCGGGAATGAGTCCTGGCCGATGGAATATGAGTAGAAACAATGCTGGCCCCTTCAAAATATGACCTTGAAAACGTGCCGTGCATCACCCTGCATGCACAGTCCTCCTGTGGGCTTGATGCAGATGAGAATGGTGACTTGGGAAGCCACACGCAAGATGGATAAAGCCCTGGCCTCCCAGTCCTTGCACAGGGCAAAGCCATCAGCTGGTGAGAAATGCAATTCTAAATTTTTGACTTTATGTAACAGCAGCCAGCATTACCCCAACTAATACCTGCGCTCCTGTCGCTGTTTTGGACACGAAACTGTGGCAGGAAATTCACTGATGTTACTGGTTTGACAACTGCATTTAGAGATGGAGCATGACCCCATTATTTCATCATAGGTACGGCCTTCCCTCACCAGAGTCCTTCCTGGTGTCCCATCCAAAGTAACCATTCATATATTCTTTATCCCATGTTTCTATTTTATTTCTCTGCCTAGCACTTAACCACTATCTGATGTTATCCATCCAGCCAGCCATCCCTTAATTGCATATTTATTGTGAAAGAGACCAGTGATTTTTCATCCTGGAAGGATCTTAGGTATTCAATGAAAATATTTAAAGAGAACTAATTAAATTATTTTCTAAAGAAATTCAGAGCCCAGTAAGTATATGTATTTTTTTTTTGTTTACTCTTTTTTTTTTTTCTGTGATCAACATGTAAGTGTGCTGTGGAAGTTTCACTACAGGTTCAAGTGTGCTGTGAGATAAAAAAGGTTGAAAAACACTGCTCTAGACAGTTAGCTTCCAGACAGCAGGGCCCGGGTCTCAGGTCCTTGGCATTTAGAACAGTGCCTGGCATCTAAGAGGAGCTTCATAAATATTTGCAGATGAATGGGTGAGTGAATGAATGAATGAGCAAGTGACAGCTTGAACTTTTGAGACAGTTCCAGTTTCTTGTAATTTTTTGTTGTTTGCAGTGGAAGGAGATTTCTTACGTGAGTAACTGAGTGAGAATCGATGCTTTTACTGAGGTGTGTTACTGCATGTGGGTCAGGACCTGTGCTGGACACTATGAGTACAGAAGGGAACCATGCCCACATAGTCCTGCCTGTGGGCAGCCTTTGGTCTAGTGGTGGTGGAAACACATAGACTCAGTTAATTCCAGGGTCAGTATGTGCTAAGTAAGGTACAGTTCACACCAGCAAGCTGGCGCCTGAGTACTTAGCCTGATCTGGAAGTTCAGGGAAGGTAGAAGACCTCTCGGCTAGTACAATAGAGATTGGGTGGCAGCTTGGATTCCTGATGCAATTTAAAAATTGCTCTCCAATTTTCATCTGTCCACTACCACCCACCCCAAATCAGCTCATGATTCCTCTGTATTGTACAGATTCACAGGGCTCTCTTTTCAGGCCATTCCTGTCAGCAAGCACAGAATTTGGTCACCTGGCCTTTATCTCGGCTAGTCAGATTCCATAAGAACTAAATATTGTGTTATCTGCAGTTCAGAAGACCCCTTTCCTGGAGCCTGGGTGATTTTCCCCTCGGCATAGCTTAATTGTTACTCTACAGGGCAATTGTAAATGTTAATCAACTTAATATGGCTTGATTGCTGGTAATACCTCTGTCCTTCTCACGATGCTGGCCACCGAGCCTATTCAGAAGTCACGTGCAGATCAAGGCACCCAATATTACCAGGGCACTGGGATTTCATATTGAAAAAAAGAAAATAAAAAGAAAGAAAAACTGTGTTGGGATGATGCCAGTTCCTAGTAACAAAATAACAGACAATGCTATGGCGTTCACTGACTCAGAGGACACATGGTTTGCATGCCATTTGGGAAAGGCACTTGTCTGTGTCTCTCTCAGACCAGCACCAGTCTTTAAAAATGGTTTCACCAGCACTTATTCCATCATCTGCCTCCATCAAACATTGGCTTCCTGGAATAACTTCGAGAGAGAGCTTGGTCCGGTTCACAAGTGTTTCTGACTCTCACATCTTCTGCTTCGGATTTTTAATCTCTGCCACTGCAGCTTTATAACAAGATGAACACTCAAGGGAGAAAAATGGAAGAAGCCCACATTTTAATGTGCTCTTTCTTCACACACACACAAAACACTCTAAGCTCAATCAATGCCCAGAAATGAAGGCCCATAGATAATGATGGCGAGGCCTCCTATTTCCCGCCTATTGTTTTGACTCTAATTAGGGAAAGGGAATTCGGGACCATTGTCTTCCCCGAGTGTGCAGACAAGATGTTATCATTGTGTTTACAGAGGTGGTCAGATTCCCAGCACAGCGTCCTCCGCGCAGATAACCGTCCCATCTTGATGAAACAATGCTCTGAGCCAAATCCTGAACATGCTTCTGCACAAGGAGGGCCTTCTGCTGACAGCAAGCGGGAAGCGACACGCTAACAAACAAGTTCGCAGGCCAGGAAGTTTTAATCAGTCCTTTCTACTGCGGGAGCTATGATGGATGGAGGCCCTTTCCAGTGGGTTTCCTTCAGATAAAACAATAATACCATGCTCTCAAGAATCCCATTTGACAGCTGAAAGCTATGATTAATCCCCCAAAAGTCACACATGGGAAGACTGGCAAGATGAGATTATTCACTGAGTATAATTAACCACAATTATTACTAAGAGGAATTTGGGGCGGGGGGTTGGTTTCTTAGGGAAGAAAACTTCGTCAGTGAGAAAGAACCGCCGGTAGGGTGATCTGACCATCTCGTCAATCCTGAGTACTTTTGAGAGTGAAACTAGATACTACTGATAATTATACTGAGACAACAGGCATAACCTAGGATTCTCCTAGACCACCAAAGATGGTCACCTTGTCCATGAGAATGAAGGCCACTCCAGCAACGATATTCTCAGATTTGAAAAAATCGAAGTGCTCACGTCTGGAATACACTGTATGTTAAATCTTCGATCAATTCTGAGAAAGAGAACCCGACTGTAATAACCTGGGATCAGGAAAATATAATAGTTTTACAATTTCCCTTTGTATGGAGTTGCCAGTGTTAGACAGTTTTGATGGCAGAGAAAGAAATAATCTTCATCCAGTCAAGCTTAACTAACTGGAAAATATAGGTGAAAATAGGGATCAGGTAAAGCTTGATCCAGGCGCTAAGGGCCTGATTTTCCTCTTTTTATCCTTTGGTTTTATTTCCTCATCACTGACACCATTTTCTGAAAAGCTCATTCTTTTGGGTGTCAACACTCTCAGCCATACCTTTCCAGGTTCAGTATCACAGGAGAAGACCAGACTTTCTCTTTTCCCAGGATTCTACCTGTCGCTAGGGAGATTTAGAAGTTGGGCAGAGCTTGAGTCACAACATCCACTGTGTAGCTGGTATTGCAGAATTCTCAAAATCTCCCGAGCTGAGAGTTGGGAGGCTTAGTTCCCCCAAATCAAATCAGAGTATTATTTGCGAAAAAAGTTGGGATGGTTTTATGCTGGCCCAAACTTAATAAACAGCCTTCGTGTACTCCCTGATGGATCTAATTCCCATGGTGACCTTAGTCTGTGGGAACCACTTATTTGCATTTTCATAGTGATTAGGGAAGGCCCACCTAGTCCTGGGGAGCTACCTACCCCCAACACCTTGCTGACCTATTCAACTCAGGACTTTATAAAGTCAACAGAGTGGTCTCTTGGGAATTTTACCCTAATCCCTAATCCCTAATCTCTGCTGCCACAACCATGAAGTATATTTGATTCCCTTACTACAGAAGCCCTTGACTTTGCCACTCATCATGTTTGTAATTTGCATTGAACTCTCACTTCCCTATGTGACTGTGACCACACCTGGGTTGGGACCCTATCTCCTGTTCATTGCTGGGCTCCCAGCACCAAGCACATTATATCACTAGAAACATTAATAAATATCTTCTACTATTTAAAAAAAAAAATTAGAGAAACCCACATTATGGAATAAAAATGACAGTCCTTACATTTACCAAGGAATAAATATAGATCAAGAAATACTGACATCCTATATGGGAGTTATTTTCAATCACAAAAAAATTAATAGGGTATAATTATTGCACATCTAGGATCTTATACCACATTTCCTGTTTGCCTTTTCTAAGGAGTGCTTGTCATTTGCGGCCCCAGAGCCTCTCTTTTTGGGTCGGTTTCTTACACATGTATTGTCCCAACATCTTTGCTTTCCGACAGGGCTGGTCATTCTCAGTTTGAGGACCCCCCTCCATTGTTCTGTTCTGAATGTGTTCAGTAAAGCTTATTCTTTCCTTCTGAGACCAGCTGCCAAAGGCTTGCTACTATTTTATCTATTCCTGGCAGGACGGGAATGACCAGTTTTATTACTAATGCTGATAAGAGTTAATGCTGAAATCAGCTCCACCTTGAAAGCACCATATACATTATCTTATCCTGTCCTCAGGCCCGAGGGGATTGTTTTTTCTCTCACTGTGCCCATTTTACAGATTAGAAAATTAAGGAGAGTCAAATTACTTGTGTAAGCTCTGTATCATAGAACTTACATTGGCTTTTGCCTTTTCTTTGCCTGGTCCCACCTAATCCCTCGTTCCAAATCTAAGCACTTTATTTTTGTCTTTCCTTAGCTCCCTGCCTCCAAAATACAGAGCAGTAGTAGATTTTGTTACTTGTGGTAAGAAGAGTAGCTTTGTGATGAGACATAGTGGGGGAACGATACACATACACACACCCTTCAGTCTAAGGTGGAAATACGGTCGAGGTGACACTTTAAGTGCAACTCCATCGAGTTCAGTCTTAGAAGCAGCAGCCAAGGGGTAATTCCTATTTCTCGTTTCCAGTTCAGATTAATAACTCACCTGAGGTCCTATGCTAAACTCCAAGGTAAAGAAGTTCAAGTGTAGGGGCGGCGCCTGTGGCTCAGTAGGTAGGACGCCGGCCTCATATACCAAGGGTGGCAGGTTCGAACCCGGCCCCTGCCAAACTGCAACAACAAAAAATATCTATCATTTGGCTCGGCGCCTGTGGCTCAATGGGCTAAGGCGCCGGCCACGTACACCTGAGCTGGCGGGTTCGAATCCAGCCTGGGCCCGCCAAACAACAATGATGGCTGCAACCAAGAAATGGCCAGGCATTGTGGCAGGCGCCTGTAGTCCCAGCTACTTGGGAGGCGGAGGCAAGAGACTCGCTTGAGCCCAGGAATTGGAGGTTGCTGTGAGCTGTGATGCCATGGATCCAGGGTGATAGCTTGAGGCTCTGTCTCAAAAAAAAAGAAGTTCAAGTGTAAACAGTGGAGCCAACAGCACCAGGAGGAATATTGACAACAGTAACCAACGTATTTTGATTAGTGACCATGTGGCCAGGCTCGTGCTGTTCCCGACATGAGCTAGTTCATTTAATCCCCTCAACAGTTCTACATGACAGAGGCACCCTGAGTGCCCACTTTTAAAGATGGGGGCTCTGAGAAGTGAGGCAACTCACCCAGGATCCAGCAGAGGGCAAGTGATGGATTCTAGAATTTGCACCCAGGCAGTTGACTCCAGTTGACCTTTGCCCTTGTGTGGTTTATGTCACAAGCTCACCATTGGTAGATCATTGCTTTAGAGGCCATCACCACCTTCCAGCAGCCATCATGGCTCTTTAGCAGCTTTATTTTCTTACGCGGGGCTGCTGAAGACATAGGTACCCGTGTGTCAGTGATCCAGTCTGTACAGTTGATTATGGATATATTCATACCCACTTCTGAACTAAAAAATTATCCAGAAATATAGACTACTGAACATGTAAGCTTGTTTACTGTTTTCATCCTTCCCCTGCTTTTGCAAAGGAAGAGCCGAGAGGAATTGTATGGGTCAAGGGAGACTTGGCGTGCTGCAGTAACAAGCATCCCCACCATCCCCCCGACTTGCAGAAACAAAGATTGAGTTCTTGTGCACACTTCAGGCTCACCAAGAGCTCTGCTGTTGTCTCCTCCTTTCTGGGACCCATGTTGACAGCATAACTTCTCTATAGGACTCCAGAGGAGAGAGAGTGAAGACAAGTTCTTAAAGCTTTTCTTAGAAGCAACCTGGTCACTGCCTGGCAGAAATGTGTAACTTCCCTATGGAGCAGAGAAGTAAATAATTGTGCACAATAACGATCTCTCCCACAGGTGCTGATGTAAAGCTTTCCTCCTCATGCCTCTCTCCTGTCCTGCTGCCCCAGTTCCTGACATCATGGCCACCCCCAGTCCTTTGAACTTGTACTTCTCATTGACCCCAAATGCATGGAGGAGCTGCTGTCTGCACCCTCACCCCAACTCTCCTCATTGGTCACATAGAAAGCAGTTACTGTTTTCTAGTTTCCTGCCTTTGTGAAATGTCATCCCTGTGTGAAAATGCTCCTAATTTTACTCAGAGTGCAAAGAACACCCAGGTCAAGAGCTTGGCCCATTTGATTCATGTCTTCGAAACATTCCTTTGTCTTTCAGAGAAAGTAAAGAGCGATGGAGACAGAGAGAGAAAGTGTGACCTACTTTTTATTATCAGCACCATTTCATCTGCAAAACACGACTTTTCTCTTCTTATTACACTGAGCATGAAAATAAAATGTTTTCCAAAAGACCTGGCTTTGGCTGTTGTGAGGAAGTCCGGGGACTTGTTCAAAACTCTGATGAACTCTATGAGCAAATGATTCCCATTTTTTAAAACCGTAATTGACTCTCGAAACTGCTCTCACTGTTCACGAATAAAATGTGGTGCTTTTCTACAAATATCAGCAGCAAGGTAGGACAAAACCAGCTCCCAAACTAGCTGTTTGCTTGATATTAAGCTTTGCCAGTCCAATATAGGTCACATTTCCAACCAGATTTTGTGCTTATCTCTACATTACACCTTGTAGCAAGGGGGAAAAAAGAGCTTCTTGACATCTTTTTGAAGAATGGCACTCTTTAAAAAAACATAAGGGAACTTTTTTTTCAAACACTATAATGAGGGTATTCAAGTCTGCAGGCAAAACAGAGCTGTTTGAAAAGACATTAGCCTCGAAACCGCACTATGCCAGAATAGATTCAGCTACGTCAAAATGCCGCATTTGTTTTGCCATTACTTTTCACTGACTAAAATCGTTTGCTAATGAAAGTTCTAGCTGACATAATTTCAGCACCTGCCGGTGGAAACAGCACGAGTCTACCAGTCCTGAGAAATACAGTAAAATCAAGAGAGCGCATCTATTTCTGGAGTATTTAAACTCCAAAATAATAGTAATAATAGCTCTTAATATCTGATAATTGAAAAAGAGGTTAGCATTTTCAAAGAGCTTCCACAGTTGCGATCTTAATCAGGTCTCCTAATAACTTTGTCATTTAGACCGAGCAGCTTACTTAACATTCTCATTTCACTGTGAGTAAACTGGAGCTCAGAGAGGTTATGTGATTCTGAATGTCTGACAGTTCATGGAGGTAGGAGAGAAATGGACTTCCTGCCCACTCTTTGTGAATGCCAAGTGTTACAGTAAGCAGAGCACACGTCTGAACATTTACAGGGTACCATGAAGTATAAGGGGGCATTCAGAATTTCGAAGGCAGAGTGCCCAAGACCATCCTCACTCTAATACCCCCTTGCAAGCTGGAGGAGGCTTCCACAAACCACCCCCACATTGGATGATTTGAAAAACTCACTGAAAGTTATTGTACTCTCAGTTATGTTTGGTTACAAGAAAAGGAGACAGGTTAAAATCAGCTAATAGAAGACACCAATGTGTCAGCATTCAGGACAGGTACCAAATGTGAAGTTTCCATTGTCCTCTTCCTGTGAAGTCAGGAGAGATTCCTTTTCTGATATTGTTGTGTGATGATATGCATGGAATGTCACCAGACGGAGATGCTCACCTGAGCCTCTATGTTCAGAGATTTTATTGAGCCTTAGTTGTACAGTCATGATTGATTGATTGCCTGTGTAGTTGACCTCAGCCTCCACATCAAGGGATACCAGGTGACATAATGTCTCTATTCTCAGTCATACTGTGGATCTTCTTGGAATGGCTCCGTTCCCACCTTACGACTACACCAGTGTGGCTGGTTCCCACCCTAAAGTATGTTGTTAAAAGAGAACAGAAGAACGCAAGGCCCCAAGACAGACAAAGACACATTTGCTCACCATGCATATATTCTAAACATATTTCAGTGATGTTGAAAAATCTTTTGTTAAGGATTTTACCATTATGGATTCCAACCTTCCCATTTATAGAGGAAGAAGCTGATGCCCACAGCTTTGACTCACGCTGATCAGGAGCTGAAGGAACTGAAGCTTGGTTGTCCCAGTCTAGGGCTCCATCACTAAGCAATGTGACCTTATTAATTGTACTAAAAGCAAGAACTTGGAGCTAAGGTTTTATTTGGCTAGAAATATAAAATCTGTAGAGAAAAACATTGCACATCCAGAAGGCATAATTCTCTTTCTTTTCTTTCCTTTTCTTCTTCCTGGCCAAACCTGGCCTCCCTTCACCACAGTTCTTCAGCATCATCATTATCCTTTCCAATTCAGATCATTCCAAAAATAGAGTGCTCATTTTCTTCACGTCATACTATTTTTTGAGTCTACCTTTCCTAATATCTATTTTATATTTTGTTTTACCTTTTTCAAATGAGTGGAAGCTGGAATACCAACTCTTTCAGAAAATAGCTTTGGAAATTCTACATGCATCATGTATATAAAGTTTCAATTCATACTATGTTATCGGCTTTTCCTACCAATCTCTTCAAATGGGGACATTTCATTCTTTTGTGAATCAAATAGACTATTGTTTTTTTCCTATTGGATAAAATTAATCGTGTGAACTTTATTCTCCCAGAATAGTTCGTTGTTATCTGCTTTGGAAATGTCAGAGGGAAGGTTCTGGGTTTTCATGAACGGTGGCCTAGGCTGATTGCTAGGAGCTATTAATCCACAGACAAAGCTCTGGCTGGAGAAGGGAAAGGAAGGATGAGCAGCCCAGGGAAATACCTGGGAAGTCTTTGAAGCTTGATCTTGAAGCCATGAATCCATAGGCATCTTAGAAAATAACTTTCTAATGTGGTTAGATGTATTTTATAGCACTTTAAGAGTAGCTGGGAATTTGTTACGTTTATGTGTTTGGTTTTATGAGAGGTTGCTTTGAAAGTTTGTTTGAAAAGTAGCACTTGTGGGTGGCGCCTGTGACTGAGGGAGTAGGGTGCTGGTCCCATATACCAAGGGTAGTGAGTTTGAACCCAGCCCCAGCGAAAACTGCAAAAAATATAAAAATTAAAATAAAATAAAACTAAATGAATAAAATAAACTTACTAAAAAAAATAAATTAATTAAATTTTTTAAAAATAAAGGAAAATAGAACTTGTCATCAAGTTGAAAGGTGTAAGTTGTGGCACCGAGAGACAAGGTCACAGTGAAGATGACAGGCCAGGGAGGGTGACCCACCTGGGCAGTGCAAAGGTGGTGTCTGCACATTTGGGCAGTTAAAGACCCTTTTATATGGGGCTCTAGGAGATGGGCAAATTTCACAGCTTTCCCAGAAGGAAGGTGGGATTGGCCAGAACCTTTGTGTCTTTGTCTCAGGAGGAGAGAAAGAAAAAGAAAGGAGAGGGTTTATGTGCACTGGTTTTAGGCCCCCCAAGTCATGCCATCATCAAAACTGGAACTTGTCTATTAAGAAATATGTATTGCAAATTCAAGCTAATGGCCTAGTGGAAAGAATTCGAGCTTTGGATCAGAATATCTCACTTAAAAACTTATCTCTAAGCTGAGCACAGTGACTCATGCCTATAATCCTAGCATTTTGGGAGGCTGAGGATGGTAGATCCCTTGAGTTCAGGGGTTCAAGACCAGCCTGTGCAAGAACAAGACCTTGACTCTACTTAAAATAGAAAAACTAGCCTGGCCTTATGGCAGGCACCTGTAGTCCCAGCTTTTCAGGAAGCGGAGGAAAGAAGATCTTTTGAATCCAAGAGTTTGAAGTTGCTGTGAGCTATAATGCCATGGCATTCTACCCAGGGCAACAAAGTGAGACTATGTCACAAAACAAACCAAAAAAACAAAAAAGAAAGAAAGAAAAACCAGATGTCTTTGCTATATACCAACTGGTTATGCTTAAGGAATTTACTCAAACTCTCTGGAACCCAGTTTCCTTATCTGTAAAATCCTTCCATAGTTTGTTAGGAGGATGAAAAACAGATAATAGGGGCAGCGCCTGTGGCTCAGCAGAGTAGGGCGCTGCCCCCATATGCTGGAGGTGGCAGGTTCAAGCCCAGCCCCAGCCAAAAACTGCAAAAAAAAAAAAAAAAAGAAAAAGAAAAACAGATAATAGTATAATATATATCCTAGACCTTTTGAATGTTTAGAAAGTATTCATTCCTTCCACACTTGTTCATCCAGCATTTAGTAGTTGACTTTTGTGTGTGTGAGTAATGATAAAGCTTTTAATATGCTGAAAATCTGGTCATTCTGTAGAGCTTGCTAATGTGCTGTCTAAGTGTCCCTGTAGTCCTTTATGCCCATTTCTTTGAGATCTCTTCATTGCATTGCATTGTAATTGTTGCATGGACTGATATCCAAATGCGCATATATCCTAGCAACAGTGTGTTGTCGATGTTTATTTTTTAAAATAGTGACTACATTGTTCATCTATATCTAATAGAAAACATGCTCATCCGCTAAGCCTTGTTATAGGCCATGTGACCAAGGCTGATCATTGCTGCCACTGGGTGGCAGTATGCTGGGATTGAGCTAACAACCCCATTATCTGCTCAGATAGAAACATAAGAATTTTAAAATGAAGTCAGAGTGAAATCGCCACCTCTCAGCTACTGTTTGGGAGGACAGCTCTCAGGCAAAATATGTTGATGAAGTCCTAGGTGCTCACTGCCTTCCTCAGTGTTAAGAGATGTCCTCACGCCTCAAACATGTCTTGCTTGAAAGTTCCAGCATCTTAACCGGGAACTCACTTGTGTGTGTGACTTTCTGCTCATTTCCCCTGGACAGCCATTGCCATAACACAGAAGGGATAACATTATAGGGAAGAGATGCATATTTTTAAATATACTCCAGTTTCACCAACCTGTAAAGAACACTTTTTCCCAGCAAGAACCAGGTTTTCACGTGTTGTCTATTACCAAGAATTCAGAGTGGAAGTCACCATCTTCAAGAACTTCAGTAACATTTTGTCTGTCTCGGAGGGTGAAGACACTGTTAGCTTTTGTAAAATTGAGTGCTCAGTGGAAGGCGCTCCGGCACAAGCCCCAGCTCCAGCCTACCAGGGTTGGGTTAATTCTTGATCTATTCATTTCTCGTTTGCTCACACCCTCGCCTACTTCAAGGTTGAAATAACACAGGACTATCTCAGACCATAAATGCGGTTGGTCAAATAGATATAAGCCAAGAGGGCAGGGAGAAGGGAAGAAGCTGGGGAAATGTAGGTTACTTAAGTTCTAAATCGGTGCCTCTGGTTTCCAGATGATTTGTCCTTGAGGTGCAGCAGCACGATGAAGTTTTGGGCATTTAGGAATCCGTGTTCACTCTTTCCACAGAAGCACACATATTCTTTGCAGATACTCTATAACTGCATGGAATGTTTTGTTGGTTCATTCATTCCACAAGGGCTCGTACTCAGGCATCGTGTGCCACTATAGCCATATCTAGTTGGTAACATGTTGTCGGGAATGTTGTTTTTGTTTTTGGAAGATTGTGTGAAGGCAGCCTGTGTTTCCAGAAAAAACCTGGGCCTGGGCATCAAGAGAGCTGAGGGCCAATTTTAGCTTTGAGAAGATGACTGTGGCACTTTCCTACTCCTGGGTTTTCTCCTATGTAAAATGAGACTTGCTTTGAGGAAGGAATGAGGTATAGACTACCTGTGAATGGGATTTTAAATGCCTGGCTGGTTGTTCCTTAGGACCTAGAAATCCAAGGAGTCTGAGCATCATGGAAAGCTCGTGAAACTGGCCTTCAGCAGGGCCAGCCCACAGTCCACAATTCGTTCATCTGGGTGACCTTGGGCAAGTCATTTGATATCTTTAAATGTTGGTTTCTTCATGTATGAAACAGAGATCATAATCATAAGACACACTTAATAAATAGGTTGCTTCAAGGGTCGTCTAGGGTATTCCATGCCAAGGTTTGGCACGTAACAGACTATTAGATCAATAAATGTTATTATTTCTGTTATTATCCCATGGGTCTATCTTCATGTCCGTTTGCAAGTTCTCTTTTGTAGAATTCGGTCTTTTTCTCCCTCTGCCCCAGCACATAGCCCGGAGCTGGACTTAAGATGCACACTCAATGGAAACTAGATAAACGGACATTAATTACTTAATATCTGAAGTTACAAAAATACTAGTGCTCTGACCTTGTGTTAGTTAATGTACTATTTGCAGTTGTGTGTTTTCCTTTAAATCCAAATTGGAGAGAAGGAAGGCAATTAAGGTATAATTATCCGGCTTAATCAAGCACTTACTTACTGACTTTAGTTGGTGCCTGGACTTGTATCTTTTGTTTCTGATTTTTAGTTGCATTTCAGTGCTTCAGTGTTGGGAATTTGCCTGTATCTCCTTGAGTAAATGTCTTTCTTTGGAAGGCAGATTAAGTAGAGATTTCTCCTACTGTACATTACTGTATTTTTGTTTCTAACTCTGAAGTTCAAGTGAATTACTCTTTTGCCCGGATACTTATGTATTCCTAGTCATCCCTTTTACTTAAGATTGCAGAGATTTGTGCTTAAAACTGAATAGTCTGAGGGGTGTGGGCCCGTGCACGTGTATATGTGTGTGTGTGTCTTATATGAAGTCTTGCTAGAATGTGTAAATAAAAAATCATCATCCCCTAACCTGGACACTGTGGTTGCCTGGACTTCAAAAGCCCTTTGTCCATATGTATTTACATAATGTATTTGGCATGTTTGGGATTCATTAAACCCATGAGTTTAATATAAATAAGGCATTTGGACTTATGCTTTCCCTACCATTTTCTTGTTGTGAATATTTTCCCCCCCCTTCTGAAGTGAATAATTTTTTTGGTGTAGCTGTTTGATGCTTTGGGGGCCTGTTTAAATAGTTGTAAATGTACTTCCTAAATAGAGGAAATCTAAGAACTCCTGAGAAGAGATTTCTTTGACTTGCTAGGAAAAAAAGACTAAGACAAAAATGGGCTCACTTGGTAGACTTGACTTTTTTCATCATCACTTTGATGAGCCGCACTGCTGTGTTTCTGTAATGTTACATATAAACCACAGTTAGAGTGATCATGCAAGCCTCAGTTTTAGAAAATAAAAAGATATGAACTTGAACCCGAGCTTCTCTGTCAACAGAATTACAATATATTTTAGCCCTAGGCTTCATTCCAGTTAAATTTATAGTATTTTTCCCTAACAATAACAACAGCCAGAAGGACTCTTTTAAGTTGAGATGTTTGTTAAAGTTTATATGTATGCACGCATATAAATGTATGGCTCTGTATATATAATGTACATTCGCTTATACTTACATTAGATTTTTAAGGAATTTCCATTTTGCTTTCAAATCATTGCCCAGAACATCCGACTAGACATCGTTGTCAAAATAATCAAAATGTATTTAACACTCTCTCAGAAAATCCATTTAAGAATAAGAACACAGTTTGGGGTGATTTTCAGACCATAAATTGAAGTGTAAATATTCAAATTATTTTCATAAACTATTCAGTTCTGTTGGGCTTTTATGGTATCATACAGTGATTTTTTTGTATTTAAGTTTTCTAGCATTTCTCTTTTTTAAGAGCCTCAAGTGTCCCATAAAAAGCAAATACTTGAATTTTCACTTTCTAGGTACTGCATATTTTTCCTTCTGCTTGCCTTATTTTTATAACGGTGATTTATAAAGACATTACTAAAGAAAAGGAAAGAAGGATTTTTGAAGAGGAACAGCTATATAACACTGCTTAAAAATCTATTTCCAGTGCTAAGGAGAGAAAAAAAAAATTCCTGGCACGATACTAGAGTGGGCCTTGGGATCCGAGGGGACAGCCATGCCTTGAGTGATTGTTTTCCCCAAATATTTATTGAGCCTGTTGGAGAAGGAGGGCAGGACAAGATTGCCAGACTCTGTTTCCATTTCCGGGGAGGGGTCACATGGACTTCTGGCTGCAGCCACCCCATGGAAGAGCTTTGGAGGAGCATTAGGAAGTCAGCTTTGTAAAGAAAATGGAAGGCTGAGGAGAGAAGGGGTCTGTCCTAGATGACAGACCAAGACTCTGACCTCCAGCCATGTAGTAAACCCAGGAGAGGGGGGATTTAGGAGATACTGTTTCTTGTTCCTGGTATCTAGTGGTTCAAAATAAAAATACCATGTCCTAACCGCCCTGCAGCTCTCTGTGGCCATGTGATCAAGTTCTGGCCAAGGCGGAAGCCCCAAATGGACTTCTGGGGTGTATCTTCAGAGGAGCAACACCTTCAAAGTGGGCTTCACACTGCCATTCCTTCCATGCCCTCTGGGTTGTGTCCCCAGGGTATGGCAAAGTAACAACATTGTATATAGAGACAGGAGGAGCCTGGTCCCTAACATCACACCAGGCCCCATAGCCTGGGGCAGATTATTACAGGACTTTTTCTTTTTTTAAATAACACGAATTTCTCTGGGATTGAAGATACTATTGTTTGAGTTTCCTCTTCTTTGTGGTCAATTGTATGGATTGATCCAGCAAAATGAAAAAGCAGTTTAGTGAAGGAGAAGTAGACGTTGAGAAACTCTGGTAAGATTCCATTACTGGTGTGTCTGCTCACACAAATTTGTTGAGTAGTCACTATTCATGGGTCACTGGCCATGCTCAGCATTGAGGTGACAAAGACAAGGTGAAGGGCAGCGAAGTGTAGCGGGGACTTTGTGCTCAATTAGTTCTGGGATTGCACCGAGACCCCATTGCTAACTAACCAGCATTCTTGTGAACCTGGACATGTCATCAGCAGCCTCAGTTTCCTCATTCACAAAATGGGGATGGTTGATGTGGGTATCATACAAGAAGACACACATGAAATGTTTTGCACAGTGACTGGCATCAGTACAGTAGATAGCAATTTAATAGATTTTAGTGAAAAATAAATAAAAGGTTCTATCCTTGCCCCTAGTAGCTTACAATCTGAGTAGCAAAGCAGGGTTATAAGCACCTCTGTAGAGAGTCCTTGCACTCGGGAGTAGTGGAGAATTAGCAAGACCCTGGGGGTGCTGGGCAGTGAGGGGTGCCGTCAGCCCAGGTCAGCGTGCTCTGGGAACCTGGACAGTAGTAGTCCAGGAAGGCCCTCTTCTCTTCTGAGCCTGGAAGGAGAGAATGAAAGGGATGAAAGAATGGCAGAGGGAAAATGAAAAGTCCCCAGCATGTGAAAGTTCAAGGCAGAAGGCTGGGTTAGGAAGGCAAGGCATAGGAACCGACCGCCCACAGCACGTTTCACTAGCCTGGGCCAGTTCAGCTCAACACATGTTACTGGGCATCCGCCTGAAGGACAAAGGGAGGCTACAAAGGCAAATACTGCGTGACCCTTGACCTTGAGAAGACCATCATCTAGTAGAGGGGCAGATATAGAAGTCATTGTGTATAATACAGCGTGGAGTATGCAGTCATGGGGTCAGTTACGGGTCTACTAGAATCCGAAGGGACAAATATTAGTTTAGTCCCGCTGTTCACAGAGAAAAAGACATGTGGGCAGGAGTTTGAAAGTGCCTCAATGCTGGCAGTGCCAACGTGAGTTGCTGCTATATTTGAAGGGTTTGAACCCTGTCTTTCTCGTGATGCTTAGGAGGGTCCAAGGTATCTGGCTGTGTGCTCCAGGCAGAGAGGTCCTTCTTGATCTGACCAAGCAGTGACCCGAGGCAGCCCTTGAGACAATTCCAGGTGCCCCAGTCGTTTTTCTGCCTTGGTGTTTTTCTTCGTCCAGACGCAGCCTGTGTCTGGATAAGAACATGCTGTGTCAGACGGTTCTTTCTTACTTCGCCCCTCAAAATGTGTAGACCAATGACCACAGATCGATCCCAGATGCCGTTCGCCTGCTCTTGCAAACCTTGAAGTGAGCCCTGCCAACAGCACACCTGCCAAGGAAAATGCTGTCCTCGAAATGTTCCTGGCATCGATTTCAAGAGCTGCCGACCAAGTGCTGGAATCGCTGACCTCCCTGAAAGAGAAGCCTGCAGCTGTGGCCTCTGGGGTGAATTCCCCCCATGGGAGGACCTGATGGAATCAAAACAGGCTCTATCCACATCACAAGCAGCCATCCCATCGCTTGTGGCCAGGGAACTGGTGGTTTCTAGGAGGGTCCTTCCCAGAAGGGAGGTGACTCAGGCTGGTCCCAGGCCCCTCCTAGAGACCAAACCAATAAGGTGAGGACCAAAGAGGCATTTGGAGGTCATTTGGTCTGGCCCTCTTGTTTGGAGGACAGATGTGAGTTGCATAAGGTCACCCAGCAGGAGAATGTGGTGGGTGTTGAACTATGCTACCTGCTCTCTGTTTGAACCATGAGTGTCCTAACTGCAGACCACTTTTTGCCCATACCTGGAAGGACTGTGGAAGTAGACTCCTCCAGGCTCTCAGATAAGACTTTCCATAAGATAAAAGTTGGGCTAGGAAAGCAAGGCATGGGAGCCAAAGGCATCAATTCCTCCCAAACACCATCTTCCACATAGGCCTATAAAGAATCCCATTAGAAGGTGGCATCTGTTTTTACGTACCTACCACACAGGCCTTGCAAATGCAGGATCGTTTGTGGTGGAGTATCTTCCACACCAGAACCCAGCATTTAAAATTTGTAATTAGTTGGCAATGGAGCCACAGCAGATTTTCTAGGACAATGACACGGCAAATAGGTTAGGAAGAGATTTAAATGCAGGTAGACAGAGGGTGGATGTCAAGGAAGAGGAAGCTAGAGCCCAAGATGCAAGCTAGAAGGTTATGATAGTTTTCTAGTTGAGGGACGATGAGATTCTAAACTCAGTCGACACAGTGGGCTCTAGAGAGGAGGGGTGAGTTGATAGTGGATAGTGGCGCTACTTTGAGAGGATGATTGATTGGATATCGATGAGAAGGAAAGAAAGACATAATGAAAACTTTTGGTCTGAGAACCAGGAGAATGGTGGGCCTTGCACAGAAATAGAGAAAGCAAGATTAAAAGAAGCTGGAATAGGGAAGATGGTGAGTTGAATGGGTGACTTTTGATACTTGGTGTATGTGCCCTTACACCTTTGACCTGGACTCTAATTCTTTGGACATGCTCCAGGTGGCCGTGAAGAGTGGTCCAAAGGCTTATCTTGAATGAACTTTTTAAAGACCCCCAAACCAACCTAAGCTTTGTGAGATCTCTCCAAGGTGGATGAGACTTCTTATTAGCTAGTATAGGCCATTCCTACTCAGGGAACAAATGCATGAGTGGAGGTTAACAAGCAGTCGAGGGAACCTATTAAAACCAACATGAGTCTTGAATGTTAACCTGCTTCCTGGTAAGATTTTGACAATTTCAGAACTTCTCAAATTCCTGGCTGGCGTACCCTAGACAAGGTCCGTAGGCTGCCTGGGTCTTGGAACATGTCTCGGTCATACTTTCTCCTCTTGGTTTGGAAGCCAGTTTAGCCCAGGTAAGGAGAGATTTCTGACACTCTCAGCAATTAGAGTTTCCAGAAAATGGCTCCAGGAGATCAACCGTGAGTTAAGTAAGAAAAAATAAGTGCTACTGTTTGAAGTCTGTCTGGAGTATGGTTTTAATCCATCACTGTCAGGCTCCTATAAAATCCCAGGCTTCTGTAACTCTTTAACTTGAAGTATTACAGGATGTCACATGCTAAATGGAAGCCAAGAGAAGCAAGGAGTTTTGCATGGTTAAATCTTGTAAAGATGCTTTTTAAAGCATATTAATCCATTAGTAATCCATTTGGATTTTGGAATATGGTCATATATTGTTTGGTACAAGATGTACTAAACCTGGTCCTAGAAAATTAAGTGGAAATATGGGTTTAAACCGCAGGAAGTTTAATGCAGCTTCTCAATAATTCCTTCCCATCACTCATCCCCATTCTTAGATTTAAAAAAAAAAACAAACAATTGGCATGTCAAATTTCCATCAAAGGGGGCAAACATATGGGGATTTTTTTGGTAGGGAGAGAAAGAACAAACTTTTAATTTTATTAGCATTTCAGATTGACTAAAAAATTATCCAAATAGTACAAGCAACTTTTTGCCTCATTTTCCAATACACCTGTGTTAAATTATGCTGATTTGATACAGGTGTTAGCATTACACATTCTCAAAAAGATTCTTTTACTTTTAGTATGTTCTCTGTGGTTGACTAAATAAACAGAGGTGCTAAACATACATGGCTTGAGCTTTTTCGTGTGCCAAGCTCCGTGTTAAGCATTGCCTTAATCCTTATCTGATTTAGTCCTATTCGTCAGGACTGTTTGTTAGCTAACTGGCTCAGGAGGTGCCATTATTCTCACCGTTCTATGGGAGGACAGTTGACTCTCTAAGGCTGGACAGCTAGCAGTGGGACAGGGGTCCCCAGGCAGAGCCTGGGATTTTAAATCTCATGTCCCTGCAATGCTATCATCTGACACTGTATGCCAGCACCTTCTTGGACCACAGGAAAGATGGGATAGGTGTGTTGAGAGGCCAGTGCAAAATTGTTTAGGCAGGATTCCCACACATGTGGAAATGGACTACAGGTGACTTGGGGAGGGACAGAAAGTAAATCAGCATTGGCCAGACTCCGCCAGCTCTGATTCATGGTGGGGGGAAGATCTTCAGAGTGTGACACCAAAATGGAATCAGCGTGTACCACCAACAGCATTCCCGGGAACGGTGATAATTTATCAAGCATACAGGCCTGAGCACAGAGAGCTGGAGGCCCGTTGTGTGAGGCCACGAGACCCTCCAAGGCGTGGGTTCCGTTCCGTCCTGTTGTGTGTCCCCGCAGCTGTCTCGGTGAGCCTGCTTGAGCTCTTACGTCATCTCAGTATTGGGGATGGCCAAGTTATTAATGTATTAGTTTATTCCATCGTTCCTTCCATCACTGCACAAGTATTTATTGTACACTTACTGTGTTCTGGTGATTGGGCTGTAGCAGTCACAGGGTCAACCAAGAACGTGTGAACGAGATATACGCGAGAGACAGGGGTGTGTCACCATTTACGCCAGGCAGCAATAGCGAGGGCCTGGGGGTGCGGGTAGGCTCAATTGTATTGGGCGTAAGGAAAGCCCTTAATGAATCTGCAGCCTGGATGCCCAGGGAAAGTCATGTGGGTACCGCAGAGCCAGAGGGCCAGGCGGGGGCTACAGCAAGTGTCAGATGCGGGTTTGGCACAGCTGAGGAATGGCAAGATAGGAGATAAGCTTAGACTGAAATCTGAAGAGGCTGGAGAGGTAAGCCTTGCGGCCTTTCAGCCCAAGGGAAGACGTGGGGTGCTGAAGCGCAGTGAGCAGCCAATGGAGGGGTTTACACAGGACAGTGACCCCACCAGATCTGCCGCCCACTTGCTTGACCTCAGTCAAACATGCCACCTGTGCTGCTTGTCACTAATGCCTCTTGGATCAGACACAATTGTGTGTTATGGTCAGCGTCTATTTATAGGACATGTTTTGTCTGTCAGAGGCTGAATTGGGTACCAGGCTTTAAAGATGAAGGAGAGGCAGCACTTGGTCTGGAGGGGCCCCTACCTGGACCATGCACCTGCCCTCCTCTGGCACGTGTTTCCCTAAAGGATGGTGTGCACTGACTACAGCTCCTGGGAACCTTTGGTACAGTATTCTTTTTTGTGAATGGACTTTTGAATGATTCTTTCTTTGGTATCATCTTCCCAGTGGTGAATATTTATCCTGTGAGAGCAGACTTAATTTTTTTTTCTTGGAAATTCCTCAAAGCTATTTCAAGTCTAGTCCAATGTATAACTGAGGGGGGTTCTTTTTGGTTAAACCAGCAGACAAAGGGGGCTTTTGTTTGTGGCTTATGATGTGGCTGTAAGTTGCCATTTTATCAAAGGGTCGAATGATATGGTTATCAAATGTGAGATTGTTAAAATTACCAAAAAGAAGTTCTTTTTTTTATTCTATTAAATCATAGCTGTGTACATTAATGCAATCATGGGGTACAATGTCCTGGTTTTATATACAGTTTGAAATATTTTCATCAAACTGGTTAACATAGCCTTCCTGGCATTTTCTTAGTTATTGTGTTAAGACAATTATATTCTACATTTAGTAAGTTTCACATGTACCCTTGTAAGATGCTCCGTAGGTGTGGTCCCACCAATCACCCTCCCTTTACCCATCCTCCCACCTCCCCACCCCTCCCTTGCCCCTTTCCCCATATTCTTGTGCTATAATTGGGTTATAGCTTTCATATGAAAGCTATAAATTAGTTTCATAGTAGGGCTGAGTACATTGGATACTTTTTCTTCCAATCTTGAGATACTTTGCTAAGGAGAATATGTTCCAGCTCCATCCACATAAACATGAAAGAAGTAAAGTCTCCATCTTTCTTTAAGGCTGCGTAATATTCCATGGTGTACATATACCACAGTTTATTAATCCACTCGTGGGTCGGTGGGCACTTGGGCTTCTTCCATGACTTAGCAATTATGAATTGGGCTGCAATAAACATTCTGGTATAAATATCTTTGTTATAATGTGATTTTTGGTCTTCTGGGTATATACCAAGTAAAGGAATTACAGGCTCAAATGGCAGGTCTATTTTCAGATCTCTGAGTGTTCTCCAAACATCTTTCCAAAAGGAACGTATTAGTTTGCATTCACCAGCAGTGTAGAAGTGTTCCCTTTTTTCCACATCCATGCCAACATCTCTTCTTTTGGGATTTTGTGATGTGGGCTCAAGAACCAAAAAGAAGTTTTTGGAGACACAAAAGTGTTTGAGCTTCGAGGATACCTAAGTGTACTATTTCTGGGTAACCTTGCCTCTTTCAATGACAATAATCAACTCTCCAAATTCCACTTCCCCTTTCAGCCTACTTCACTTCCCTCTCCCTTCATCAAGGTGCAGTGGGTCTGATGACCTTTCTGGCATGGAGGTATGGGTGCTGTTTTTGACATTTGTACATTCTTTGCTGAAGTTCCTTGCATCTTGTTAGAAAAGCCCAAGGTTATCCAGTTCAGCAGCCTTCACCCGTATAGGATATTAGACCATGAAATCTACATAAATGGAAAATGTGCATCTATTTATATATATTTTAAAAAACACCCACAGGCTTGAAGCTTTAAAAATAAAAAACATTACTTCTATCCCATTATACAAAAATGCATTTCAGGTGGTCGTCATTTTATTTGGGCCATGGTCTTCCGAGACTTGGGACAATAATATATTTTTTTCTATCTTATGCAAATGTATGCAGATTTCCAAAGCATGCAAGCACATATTACACACTTTATAAATTCAAGTAATAGAAATGTTTGCGTGTATAAATAGATAGAATAAGGAGTATACATTCTGTATAAAATAACCTCTATGGTATTTGTTTACCCTGATTTTTTGATTTATGAGTCGTCATTGCTTACTATAAAAGAAGAAAAATAAATATGCAAAACACCAGTAGACTTTTAATGGGGTTACTTCCGTCTTAGCTCAGTGTTTCTCTATTGAAGCTGACCTTGAAATTGCTTTTTAAATACAAGTCAAAATATGCAAATTCCAGAGTGTCAGGAGGAGTATCCTGTGTTAGGAGTTCTTTCAAATTCACGTTTTTACATCATTTCCTCTGCTTTATCTGCTCCTTCAGCCATTAGTATCTGCATGTGGGTATATGGGTTTTCTCATCCCCACTGAGCCTAAAATACCCCTAAATAAGTATGTGCATATAGACTTTTCTTTCTTTCCTAACATTTTCTTTTCTTTTTAATGAGCTCAAAGCGTTCCTCGCCAAGTGCATTTAATTTTTTTCCCCCTTTTCTGTATCTGTGACGCCTAGGTACTGTGTGTCAGCTCCTCCTTGCTTTTGATCCTCAGAGTCCTTCATGGAAAGGAGACAAGCTTTAGCTTCCACCTAATAAGTCGAGTCGGTCATTTATTTGTAGTTATACCTCGCGTCTGCGCTGTCCATTTCACCGGGTCCCAAGAAAGTTTCCGCTGCCCCTGCCCGTATTTCATGAGGGTTTTCTGGAACCTTTCTGGTGTTGGGATGTATATATCACTTCCCTGTGTCGTGACCAGAAAGACGCCCAACCATGAATTTCCCTGAAGTTTATGATGGTCCCCGATTGCCTCCACTGTCACATTTTACAGAGAATCCTCTCCTGGAAGCAACCTTGCAGTTAGATAAACAAGCGGATATGCGGAACGGGTGCATGCATGAATAGGAAATATCCCAGTTCCAAAGGATAAATCTATCATGTGGTTGAAGAGGGGATTCCGGCAAAACATTTGGTTCTGTGGTTGCTTGGAGGATTGGGCCCGTGCTGTAATTAATGCCAGTAGCTGTAAAAGGACATTAGGGATGTCGCGCGTGTTGATTATTTCTTCATTTTGTTTATCCACGTTTCCCCGCCTTGGAAGCTCTGTGGCCATTGCCATGGAAAGCCCCGGAGACAGAGTGTTAGCCGCTGCTCCTTGTAAGAGCATCATTACCTCGCTCCAGACAAAGTCCCTTTTTTTTTTTTTTTTGTCGATAGAGGATGAAAACATTATTGGATCCAGGAGTTCATAGTGGCCCTCTATGTGGCTGGGGACGAGGGGGATAGATTTATGAAATGGACCATTTCAAATGGCATTATCTTCCCACACTGAGGTGCACCTTTCATAAATCATGGGAGAGTGCTCAGAGAACAGAGCGTTTGTTATTCCCACAGTACCTTGTATTTGCATCCCCCATAATCGTAGGAAGAAGAAATTCTCAGATTTCCATTCCTGGATTTGAAAAGGCAATGAATCCCCTTAAAATGAAATTAGGAGAGGAAGAAGAATCATAAGCAAATGAGAGTACTACATATAAATCAAGGATTGTGCTATCAGTACTTTTTATTTTTTTTCAGTGGTAGTGATTTTCTTTCTTTCTTTCTTTTTTCTTTTTCTTTTTCTGTTTTTTTTTTTTTTTTTTTTTTTTCTGCCCACCTACTTAGGCCTTAATTTCACTTCGGCACTAATTAAGTCCTTTGGCTTTATTTTGCACTACACATTGTGCTGTGTTCCGTAGGAGAAGGTGGATGAAGGTGGCTTATCTGGGCACCCTGATGTTTTCTCTCCTTCCGCCTTTCCAGTCTAGCAGCTGGAGGATAATTATTTCGTCATATACCTATGTCCAAATTGTGCATGATTGTGCTCCCAGCTCTTTTTCTAGTAGCCTGGATGTGATTTTCATGGAGAAGCAAAATAGATTCTTTTTTGTGTGTCCTTGACATGGTGGAACTACCTGGGGATAGTCAATTTCCCATAAAATATTAGGCTTCTTAAATAACAGTAGCTGTTTCTATCACTGCCAGCCCAGCTTCCTTTGATACCTTGGGTACAGGTAGTGACAAGTGGTGAAAATTTATGATGGCAGTTTGAAAAGTTTAAAAATAAGTCTATTTCCCCCAAATAATAATAATAATAACAATAAAAACAACAACAGCAACAAGACAAGAAAAATTAACCTCTGTACCCCTACAGGCAGTGGTGGTGGGGAAGAAGGAAGGAGTTAATAAAAGCCTACCAAAATACATTATTTAAGCCAATTGAGTAAAAAGTTATAATTTAAAGGTAGCTCCCAAAGTTGAGATGTTTTCTTTCACACATGGAACATGAGAAGATAAAATTGAATTGAATGAATAATTAGGAGAACCTTGAACTTGACTGACTGAAGGTCGTTATAACACCTGAGAGGGGGATATTTTGAGATGTCATTGTGTAGGCCAATCTATTCACACACTTCTCTCTGCTTGCCTGGAAGGGAATAATTCCAAACTCCATAGCTGAAGTTTCAGGTCAAGTCCAGCTCTTTAGAAGGAGATGTTCTCTGCCTGTTTCTTTCCTGCCTGCCCAGTCCCTCCTCTCACACTAGGAAATAAGGTCTTCATTTGCAAATGTATAATAGGATGGTCTTAGATTTGTATGAGTCATACCCCCGATTGAAGCCTGCCTTGTTTCTCCTTACCTCTCTGCTTCCACTTCCTGTGTTGTAGAATTTGGGTGATGATGGGAAACATCCCAAATTTCTATAAAGATTTAGTTAGATAATGAGTCAAGGTGTAGGTGTTTTAGAAAAAAATCCCAGTTACCACATACTGAGTGCTTTCTATATAACACATGTTTAGTTCTGCACTTTACTGCTAACCCTTTCCTTTCTCTCTTTAATTTTCAAAAAACATCCTGTGAGGTAGGCATTATTGTGTCCATTTTCTAGATAAGGAGACAAAGTATACTAAACTAGTAAAAAGAAACTGCTGGAACCCAAACCCTGGTCTCCTTGGCATCAAAAATTGCACTACTATTCACAACATGTTCATCTACTAGGAGTGCAGGTCCGCTACCCCAGGCCAGATGACCTGTCCAGGACAGGAGACCTCCAAGAGGGAGAAAGAGGAAAGACTCAGGCCCATGAACTTGCACTGCAGCTGAGATACCAGAACTTCTAAGCCATTGGCTTAATGAGTTTCCTGAGAGCATCATAGCTCTCGCTACTCCTGACACAACTCCATTGGCTCAACCTTGGAAAACATGCGGAATGGAGGGCAGTGGCTCCACTCTACATGATCCTGTCTACACCACGGACATAGCTGGAAAAATCAAGAGACCAGTAAGGCGCGCAGTCATAAAGATGCAAACAGTAGTTCAAGGCAGGTCTGCTAAGACCGTTAAGCCTTCTTGTAGCTCCTTCTGGATTCCACCATTTGACAGGAAATACTTTCCCACCACCGATACTATTTGGTGAGGTAAATGGCTCTCTGATGGCCGGAAGGAGTTAATGTAGCTTCTGAATGTGTGGCATGTGGCCCCTGGGAAGAGGCACCAGCTGTGAGTAACCCCGCATCCCGGTTACCCAAGGCCTCTGTTCCCAATGTCCATAGTCATTTCAAAGCCCTGATTTTCTGTTATTTCTGGGTCCGTAGCTAGACATTTAGAAGCTCATCAAGAAAAAGAGACATGAAAAAAAAATACACACACACACACACACACACACACACACAAAAACAGGGACATATTGATTTCTGAATTCCTCCTGAGTTTTTCTTTACTATGGTTCTGTCAACCTGTGATGAGATTGCTGTTGAGTTTGGATTGATTTTTGTCTTTCAAGACTCAGCACAAAGCCTTCCATCCTTTGGGCACTCTCTTCTACCCTCCCTTTCCTGGTAGAGTTGACCTTCATAATTGAGATTCTCCTTTAACAGTTCCTGCCTTTTTCAGCCTCTGTCACGTGGAGTTGAAGTTACTTCGTGTCTCTGTCTTTCCTTGCAGACTGTGAACTGCTTGAAGGCAGGATCTATTTTATTTCCACAGTGCTCAGGGTAAGTTTGTTACACCAGTAAATAGAGTCCAGTTATAAACAGGTGATGAGAGCAAAAGTCACAAATTTATACCTAGGACATCTTCTCTGATAAAAAACTGGTGGCCAAGTTACGTTATCATCTAAATGGAGCCGTAGTGTTGAGTTTCATCGACTTCCATGTCAGTGTTCTGAACTCAGTGACTTTCTCCCAATGTGAAACTAACGGCTTGTGCAGAGCTCTGAGCATGTGGAGATTGCAATTCACAACATCTTGGAGGGCCAGCTAGATACACCCTGGAATGCACTGCTGCTTGTGAAACTGGTCCTTGACTCCTGTAAGTAAGTGAGCGCGGCACTGATGGTGAAGGTGGAGAGATGCCTTGACATTCCTACATAGCCCTTTCCTTGGGTCCCAAACATGGGAAAGATAGAAAAGTATTTTCTGATAAATAAGTATTTTCCTGAATATCTGGAACAAGTGAAAAATATATATTAATGGTGCCAATTCTTTTATGGAATAGCAAGCCATGCTTAGGTTAGTTCTCATTTTTAAAGGGTGACATCCACAGAGGCGCATCTTTCAGAAGAAAGACATGGTTTGAATTGAGCAACTTCAGTAGGTATCACTTGGTTGATTTTCTTAAATGGAAAGCCTCAAACTTCAGGATACGAAAGCTGTATGTCTTTGTACTTGTGAAATTCACTCCTTGCTTAATTTCAATGCGTTTGACGTTTCTATATTGAAAAGATCAAATTGAGTTTGAAAGTCTGTACCCTGACAAAAGTTTGGTGGGTTTTTTTTTTTTCACTTTTAAAATAATCTCTTTTGTTGACCTCTTTAGTTTTCTTCTTCTTTGTTTTTTTAGCTTCAGATTAATATAAGGGTATAAATGTTTAGGTTACCTTGCTTAAATTTACAAGGTAAAGTTCAAGTTGTAGTTGAACCCTTCACTCAGGTGGCATGCACATCCTCACATTGTGCACATTGGGTGACATTTTTATTTTTTATATGCTCCCCAAATAGCCTGGCCTTTTAATCTTACAGTTTCTCCTCATTTTTTATTTGGTATGTTCCCTGTTTGATCTGTCTGCTGGTTTTAGTTTGATGGACTTTTTTTCTTTTCAAGTTATTATCATTTTTTAAACCCTCTTTGTATTCTACCCCCTCTCTTCCCTCTACTGTTTTAACATACCTTTGACTTGTTTTGTTTATTTCTTTCCGAAATCCTGAAAGTTCTTTTTCTTTAGGACTCATTTTGTATGTGAATTATGTGGTTGGTAGATAGAAGCTCACTTTGTATGGGTTGGACAAGGAGGAAGTTTTACCTGATAGTCCCTGGACATGGGGCCAGGCCTGGCTCTTATTTCAACTTCCCTTGTGACTTTGACCATGTCATTTCATCTCATTATATATTAATTTTCTCATCTGTCCCTTCAGGCTAATTAATACCTGTTCCACATTCCCTCACAGGCTTGTTGGGCAACTCAAAGGAGCAACTCAACGGCACCAAGGTTCTATATTAAGCTCTAGAAATATACTGTGATCTCTTTGACATTTACGTAAAGTAGTTTTTCAAGAAATTCTTCAAATTAATTTACACTCTCCCCCACCACTCTTGTCCAAGAATGCCAAGACAGCTCAGTCTGTTTTCTCTTTTAATATTCAAAGAAAAGATCTAGCAATTTCCAGGCGGGCAGGAAATGGTCAAACTAGTCTTTGTCTTATTCACACACTGAATCTCAGCATTCAGCCCAGAAGAGGGAGTTTTTCTGTCTCTCTTCATGCTGGGGCCCAGGAGAAATACACCGATTACACATGTCCACTCTGCAGATGTGTTGCAGGCCTGCACAACTGGCAGGTGCACTTGTTCATCAGTGTTGGTGAGAATTGGGTGGGCCACGTGCATGAAGGGGTCTGCAGAACTTGGCAATGGCCCCCAGAGGAGCTCCAGGACAAAACCAGTTTCTGATGTAAGAACTGCAGTGTCAAAGGACAGGGCCAGTGTCAGATTATGACCCTTCTCAAAGTTAATAGGATCATTTTCCTTCTTGGAAGATTCAAGTGAGATAAAGCGTTAGGAATCAGTACCACAGGCAGACATTCGGTAGGTTAAGAAGAGGGAGTTTCTTCCCTTCTATCCCGTCTTTGCCTCCATGAAGGAGTAAGTTAAAAAAGAAAAATTCTTTTTAAAAAATGTCTTACTGCTCAATAAATCCCTGTGAAAGAAAAAAAAAGGGGGGGTGGGCGAAGGATGCACATTAGTCTTCCTTTAAAAATAGATCAAAAAAGTACCCAAAAGAAAAAACCCCACAACAATGAAATAAATTAGGATGATACAACTGGAGGCCTGCAGATGAGTTTGCTAAATGTTATATTTTCTCAAGCCTCTTAGATTTTTAACTTCCTGTTTCTGCCTGAAGCAGTAAAGGCAGGAACACTGTCATTAGCTTCAAAAACCTTTTTTTTTTTTTTTTAGCTCCTAGCTGCATTTATTATTTTTCTCTTCCCCCCTCAGCTGTATCCCTGCATTGATTTCAAGCAGGTGCATCTCACTCTGGCATGTTCACTGAGATGAAAAGAGTGAGGAAACACTCTCTCTTCCACTTGCAGGAGGGTGCAGGCAGCTCCAGAGAACGCAGAGTCGGGTGGGAGCCTCTGGGTTGGACAACCTTTCCTCTGATGAGCTGCCTGGTCTGTTAGGGTTTCTCAGGATGGCTCCTCCGTAATGCTGTAGCGTCTGTTCACTCCACGCTCTGTGATCAGATAACCCCTGATCGCAACATGCCGACGATAATCCCGTGCATTGTTCAATAAAGTAATTGCTTCGTCCCCTCACTTAGCCCCTTAAGAAGAGCCAAAAAGAATGTGCCACCGAGAGAGTCTATTTATAACAATTTTCACCTCTTGCCTCTAGGGCCCAAATTGGAAAACTAATTTTAGATCTGTAAAAGCAAAAAAAAAAAAAAAAAAAAAAAAAAGTGTATAGGAGAAACCCTCTAGTAAACTATTCCAGGGGCAGCCCATAGCATCCTTTGAATAGGTTAAAGTTGATTTACCTGACTCTAGATATTTAATTATGTCATTGAAAAGCACCGGTAATTAAATCATTATTGTGTAGGGGTGTTAGGTCCAAGGGCGTTCTAGATGAAGTCAAAGGCAGAGAGGGCGGAAGGATGGAACGATGGCAACCTGAGGGCTGCTGGGGCAGAATGAGGGTAGACTGCAATTAGGCAGAGTTCAAATCCACCTGTGCTGCACGGCTGTCTTGCCTCATTCCCCTCTCTGGACCTTAATTTGCTCAAAATGAAGCCGGTAATGCCTGCTTCCCTGTGAAACTTAGAGATACCTAGCAGGTAGTAGGTTGGTCCATAGACAGTTGCATGAGTAGCTAATGTTGATTTATTGTTACAGTTCAGAACACCTGTCACTGTCCCACCAAAGAGCTCCCTGTCTCCTTCTCACAATGTTCGCAAGCATCTTCATGATGCTTCTTGCACAGAGCATTCACACCTAAAGGGTCTGAGAATGGGTGTATCTTTCCTGGGTGGCCAGGCTGAAAAAGGCACTGTCTTATGAGTGAGCCAGAAGTCTGTGTCTCCCAGGAAATTCTGCTTTTTAAAACCTCCCATTTATTTATTTATTTTATTTTTTGCAGTTTTTGGCTGGGGCTGGGTTTGAATCCGCCACGTCCGGCATATGGGGCCGGCGCCCTACTCTTTTGAGCCATAGGCACTGCCCAAAGGCCTCAGCCCCCAAGATAGCTCTTATACAGGCCTACTGGATCTCCCTAGAGGCATTGCAGTTCTACTCATCCCAGTAGCATAAACACTGAGGGTTCCCACTCAGGGAGAGGTTCTAGCACCTACATGTAGGAAACCACCTTGGGGGCTGGTAGGGGGCAGCCTGTGGCCCCTGTGACCTTCTGTCTTGATGCTACTTCCATGGATGTCTTATGTAACATGACAGGAAGTTCTGCAGGTGTAACTAAGTCACTCATTGGCTGACTTTAGGATAGGGAAATTATCCGGGATTATCAAGGAGGACCCAGGGTTAGCACAGGAGCCCTTCAAAGCAACAGAGGAAGTTAGACAAGGGAATCAGAGAGAAGCAGCAGAGAGGAGGCGGGGAGATCACCAGCAGGAAAGGACTTGTGCTGTTGCTGGTTCCCAAGGTGATGGGGGTACCTGGAAAGAAACGGGGGCAGCTCCCAGAAGCTAAGAAGTAGCTCTGGCTGACAGTCAGAAGGAAATTGGAACCTCTGCCTTACAACTGCATGGAAAATGGGGACATCAGTCCTGCAGCCACACGGAACTGAATTCTGTCTATAACCTGAACGAGCATGGGCGCAGACTCTGCCTCACAGCCTCCAGAAAGGGACTCAGGATGGCTGACACCTTGACTTTGTGAGTCTCTAAACAGAAAACCCAGCAGAGCTGCACTCTACCTGGACTTCTGCCCCACAGCAGCTGTGTGATCATAAACAGATGTGTTGCTGTAGGTTGATGGTAATTTGTCATGGCAGCACCCAGGGACCTTCCATGGGTTGGGTCTCAGCCAGCCCTCAGCTCATCTAGCAAGTTCCCTCATACATCTCAGCCTTCTTCCTACCATCCTCATTCCCCCAAGAGAATCAGCTCCCCCCATTCAAGAGAATTGCTTTTGTTTGATTATGAGTGTGTTCAGCATCATACTCAGCCTAATTATTGCTTTCGACTAACCCCAACGGATACTGCTGTATGTCATGCTATACTACTTTTAATTTCACAGATGAACACATTTCTATTCTTTCAATCCCCCTTTCCAGGTCTCGTGTTGACTCCATCTGGATGAGGCACTGAGGTGTGTGTGTGGTTTCTTCTGAGCTTCATGCCTCAGCTGCCCCATATCCACCCAGTGGGGCAAACATGACAGGTACATAGTCAGACGGTGACTCTTGAGTGATGAACACCTCATGGTGTGCACCCTACACTGTCTGGCCCCCCCAAATCTTGGTTTTAGTTTGACATGTCACTACACATTCATGGAACTTTTCATGCACTATTTAACCTAATCACAACACTCCCATTTGGCAGACGAGAGGGCGGAGGCTTATAGACTTTCCAAGGCCGTGTGGCTACCATTATTATCCTACAGTTGAACCTGGGCAGTGACACCAGAGAACGTGTTCTTAACCACAAAATATTGTGTACGTTTTTGTTTTGCTTTTTTTGGTGGTGTTGTTAAAAAGAGAGTAAGATCTCAATTTTCTAATCAGAGATCAGAGATTCCCTGTCTCATCCATCCTTTTCCAATACTCTCTCCCAGTCTCTTGGTTAGATTTGTTGCCACCAGCCCTTATGTTTCTGGGGCAGGGGGTGGTGTGTTAAGTCAGTGTTTGAGGAACAAGGAAAAGTTGAGAACTTTTCAGTGCTTGCTGATGGAAGTGGCACGCCATTTTTTTTAGAGGAAGGGGCTTATTTGCCTTACCAGCTCTTGACAAAAGGATATTCTGAGAAAGTTAAATAATAGCAGGTGCACTTGAATTTGCGGAGACAAAGCAAAACTTTAGCATTTCACGGTCTATTTTTTTCCTATTCATATGGTGTCCCACCCAAGTTTCTCATATTAGAAACCGAAGATTTCTAAATTCATAAAAGATTGAACTTAGTTCTATTATATGATGGGGTAAGAATTTTAAGCAGGCATCCTTTATCCATAGGTCAGTATTTTCTGTAAGTGTTTTAGTAAGAACTCTTCTTAGGCACTCTCAGCAACAAAATTGGGAGTTTCAAAAGAAATCTGAAATGATCTACTGGCCTCATCCCTGGGACTTTGGGAAACTTTAAGAAGGTTGGCACCCATGGGGAAAACAGGTTTCTGCATTTACAGCTCTCCCTCTCTCCTCTTACTATAGCCAGAAGTGTTCAGGAGGGGCATGGCAACCACAGGCCCAAGGGTGACATTGGGAAGAGTTTGAATTTTAGAAGCCTGAAACATCCAGCTCTTTCCAGCCCTGCTCAAATGCCTGTCTTGATTTCACTTCCCAGTATTTCCATCTCAGGCAATAAATGGAAAGTGACAATGGTTATAGGATAGTGAGGGGAAGAGACCAGATGAGGATGGCATTTTTACTTTCAATTGTCGGGGACCACAAACCCGCCCCTAAGTGGCTTAGACCAATCGGTTCATAGAACTAGGAAGCCTAAGGGTAGATTTTGTATGGTTTGATCACGGTGATCAGGTGGCGTGGTCGTAATTCTATTTCTCTCTACCTTTCAGTTGTGTAAACTTCATTTGCAGACAGGCTCTCTGTAGGGGGAGGTGACATGCCACCATGAGTGTACATCCTCTAAGTTCAAGTAACAGTGTAGGAGACAGTCGCTTCTTCCTAGTTGCTCCAGCAAGAGTCCCATGGCTGACTCTGATTGGCCCTCACAGGATCACATGTAATGTCTCTCATTGGCTCTCAGTGGGTCACATATAAATTCATGAACCAGTCACTGTGACTCTAGACCTGGAATAAATGTTATCTTGGAGCTTCATAATGGTAAACTTTATCCAAACCACACAGAATATGAGGTATGAAGCAAACAGGCATGTGATTCCTGGGAAAAGGAGAGTGGATGTTAAGTAAGGACTGACATACCAAAAAAAAAAAAAAAAAAGTTGGTTTTTTTCTTCCCCTTGGTGCCATAGTATTTTATTGGATCAAACACATTACCTGCCAAGTGAGTTGTATTTAACTCATGCTAATTTTGAACCCAAGGCCTTGTGAAGCATTATAATTCATAGCTGTCTCTCTCTTTTTATTTTTCATTTTATTTTATGATTATTATTATTTTTTTTTTTTTTGAGACAGAATCTCACTCTGTGTCCTGGGTAGAGTGCTGTAGTGTCATAGCTCACAGTATAGGCTCAGGCAATCCCCTTACCTCAGCCTCCCAAGTAGCTGGGACTCTAGGTCCCCGCCACAATGCCCAGCTAGTTTTTCTATTTTTCTATTTTTATTTTTTTGTTAATCAGGTGCAGGCGAGGTTCTAACTCATTGTCCCTAGTGTGCAGGGTGGCGTTCCAACCAAAGCTACGGGGCCCAGCTAGTTTTTCTATTTTTAGTGGAGCTGGGTCTCACTTTTTGCTTAGGCTGGTCTCTAACTCCTGAGCTCAGGTGATCCACCTGCCTTGGCCTTCCAGAGTGCTAGGATTATAGGTGTAAGCCTCTGCACCCAGCCAACTCATGTGTCTCTTGACATACAACACTGTGGCCCCAAGGAAAAAAAATTTCTTCTAGTGTGGCAGCCAGTGTACAAGAGACATGTAAGTTATATATGCTTAACAAGGCCCCACGCTCAAAAATTACCGTGAGTTAAATACAGCTCACGTGGCAGTTAATGTGTTCAAAAGACAAAATCAGCAGACGTCCTGTATAGTTACAGTAGCTATACTGCTGCGTCAATGCCCATTCCAGTGGACAGCGGCAGTCTTAATGCTGATCTTCTGTGGGATCTTCCATGTGGAATTGGAGACTCTGGCCTTACCTTGTACCCTGGAGCAAGATGATGGGAGTACCCAGCATGGGCCCATGGAAGGAGTGAATGACAGGTGCATGTTTACAGTCATGAAGGGGTCCAGCTAGGATGGTGCTGGCAGGAAAGGACTGAGCAGAACAAGAGGCAGTGCCTAGCAACTGCGTGCCAGGAACAGATAGCAGCATTCTTGTTATAGAAGTGAGAGACCAGTGGAATTCAACCAGGAGTTGGTTCCCCTCCATCTCGTTTTTAAACTGTGGCCAGGTAGTCTTTTTGAAACTCAAATGTGAACATGCCATTCCTAGTTTTCCCACCCCCAGATAAACCACACCAATGATTTTCGATTGGTCTTAGAATAAACATAATCTACAATTCCTTCCACCTGGCGATCTATCCCCTGTCTACCTCTCTGGACTCTAGACTTTCCCAACCCAGATAAACCACACCAGTGATTTTGTATTGGTCTTAGAATAAACATAACCTACAATTCCCTTCACCTAGCACCCTAGCCCCTGTCACCTCTCTAGACTCAAATCTCACTGCTGTCACCCTAACTGTCTTCTCTCTTACCACCCTGGCTTTCTTTCAGCTTCTTTCCTTGCCATCTCCTGCCACAGGGCCATTGCACATCCTCTACTTCACCTGTACTCTTTCTTTATGTTTCCACTCAATTGTCACTTCCTCCAGGAAGCCTTCCATGACTGCACAGAAACCTCCTATAAGTTCTGATAGTTCTATGCATTTCCTCTTGTCAACAATTCAGTAAATTTCAACTTTATATTCATTTTGGTGTTTATGTATCAATTCTGTTTTTCCCATTTGACAGCTCTATAGGGCATGTTTATTTTGATTTGCCAATACATCCCTCACGCCCAGTCAAGGACTTAGCTGTCAACAAACATTCATTAAATGAGCAAGTGTATGCTTCAGAGGCACTTGTTCAGGCTTCTGGAATAATTTTGTGGAGTAGGAAACAGAGATCAAAAGGGAAATCTAAACCTGGCTGATGGGAAGCCTGGGCCAGCAAAGTCTTCAGCCAAACGAAATAGTACTCATGACAAATCACCCATTTCCCTGATTTTTGTTGCCTTGTTTTTTTTCCCCTAGTCATTGGCAATGATGGTGATGGTGAAACTGACCACCTATTCAGTGAGTTGACTGTTTCCTTCATCCTTAAATGAGCCCTCCTGGTCCTCTAACTTCCTAAGATAAAGCCCTCGGGAAGTTCAGCCTTTGTTCTGACCAGGCAAGGCAACTGTGATCAGAATTTTTCCCTTCGGAATGAGACTAGGCAGGCTAGTTTATCCTTGGTCTGTATAAGATAATAGATTTGTGAAACAAATCAATAGTGCAGGCCCAATTATAGCAGGGTGGGGGGCGTATTTAACCTACTTTAGAGAACGAATTCCTTTTAAGGGCTTTACACACTAATTGTATGCTAATGGGTGCTGCTAATTGCAAAGGCAAGATTCAAACCTAGTCAAATTAGCAACCTATTCATCAACAGTCTTTTAGAACTCCAGCTCCACTCCTTACAGTTTAAATTGCTGCCTTATGGATGCACACTTCCATCTTCCTAACGTCCAGTTTCCTACTGGCTTCCTCCCGAGTCATTGCCCCAGGAGACTCATTGAGGGCAGAGACTGTGTCCCCTTCGCTCCTGCCTCAATGCCCAGCTCAGCCCAGAGGACAGCAGACTTCAAAACAAGATCACTTACTGGGTCCTCCTCTGTGCCAGGCATTCCAACAGGCAATGACAGTGGAGGCCATGTGGACGGACAGATAAACTCTTCCCTAGAACGCCTGAGCTCCTCACCTGCTTTCTAACCCGAGCCAGCCCTTCAGTCTAGTCTCAGAGTCCACCTACCCCGAGGTGCCCATCTGGATGTAGTCAATGCACCCTCCGCTCTGATGAAGTTTTCTGTCTGTTGTATTTGACACTTTCGTTTACTGTCCTGTATCGTATTTATTTTTGTTCATTAATTCAACCAGCATTTACTGACTGCTACTGAATGTAAATCTGAGTATAAGATGCTGGAGGCAAGGCGGGGCGGCACCTGTGGCTTAAGGAGTAGGGTGCCGGCCCCATATACCGTGGTTGGCGGGTTCAAGCCCAGCCCCAGCCAAAACTGCAACTGTCCCACAGGGGACAAAACAATGGACCCCACACGTAGTCCTTGGATTCATATATTATTTTTCCTATTCAATAGCAACATATGTCAAGGCGAGGACCATATCTTATTCATTTTCTAGTCATCTTTTCTTTATCTTTTTTAAAAATAAATCTCCCATGAAAAAGGCTTGGCAGAGTGGGCATTATTGCATATGTTTTAGATGGATGGATGGATGGATGGATGGATGGATGGATGCTTGGTTGGACAGAAGAATGGAGATGAGGACGGATGAGTGGTTGGCTGGGTGGATAAATGATGCATAGAAAGATGAATGGTGCAACTTTTATATTTTACTGGAAATCTGCAATGACAGTGCTGAAAAATAATGTAGCTGCCTAAATGTCCCATTTTTCTTATGTACTTGGTGAAGCACCAGCGGCGTGCCAGGCCTATGGCAGGAACTAGAAATAAACACATATATCTTACTGGCACATACATTGGTGCCAGTAAGATATAGACCTGGCTTCAGTGACTTCTCAATAAGGAACTGTAGGAATATAAACAAATTTCTATGATAGAGCAGAAATGGTGGGGGGAGCTATCAGAAAATTACATAGGGCTGGGTACTGTGGCTCATGCCTGTAATCCTAGTACTTTGGGAGGCCAAGGCAGGTAGATCACCTGAGCTCAGGAGCTCGAGACCAGCCTGAGCAACAGTGAGTCCCTGTTTCTACTAAAAATAAAAATCTAACCTGCCATTGTGGCAAGTGACTGTAGTCCCAGCTACTTGGGAAGCCGAGGCAAGTGGATCACTGGAGCCCAAGGGTTTGAGGTTGCTGTGAGCTATGACACCATGGCTACCCAAAGGGAGAGTGAAATTCTGTCAACAAAACAAAACAAAACAAAACCATAAAGTGCTTTGTAGGAACCCCAGATACCTGATCACTTTGTTTTTTCTTGATGAGGGCACTCTGCAGAGAGGCGGGGACAGGTGAAGGCTGTCTTTGATTTTGCCCCACAGAAAAGGGACCCTTTCCAGTTAAGATCAGCCAGAGGAGAGATCACAGGTATCAGAAACTGGGGTCAATATGCTACCGCTGCAGTGACGGTGCTCAAACGATGTTCAACACATCCTTACTTGTGGGCTCCAAAATAGATCTTGGCTGCAACTACAGGTACAAGGTCACGAGGAGCATTGAGGAGATGAGTCAGGTTTCTGCGACTCCCAGGTTGAACTTGAGGCAACTGAGAGGTGTGAGTTATCAAGAGTCCCAGAGAGCCTGTGCCAAAAAGAGATTCTATTTTTACTGGGACATGTGAGTGTGGATCACAGTGAGTAAAAAGTTCACCTCCAATAGGAGCCCCAGGAGGAGGGTATGATAAGTGGACTTTTTTATTAGCAAATTTTCCAAATTAAACTTCTTCTCTCTCTCTCTTTTTTTTTAAGTAGACTTTTGTTTTTTAAAGCAGTTTTAGGTTCCCATAAAAAGTGAACAAGAAGTAAAAAAAAAGTTCCTATGTGGCCCCTGCCCAGCCCGTGCACCAACCTCCCTGACTGACTATGTCAATATCCCCACCAAATGAGGCGACTTGTTAAAACCAATAAATTACGTTGGCACGTCATTACCCCCCAAAGTCTGCAGTTTACATCAGGGGGATCTCACTTGGTTCTGGGCATCTTACGGGTTTTCACAAATGTGTAATAACATGTATTTATATCGTATCATACTATATAGAGTCCCCCGTTCCCTTGCCCTAAAGATCTTTGTTTTCACTTTTTAATCTCTTTAAGCGTGCTTTCTAATTTTTGAGTTTCAAACGTGTGCTGTAAACAAGAAATCCGGAATCTGCTGAGCGCTGCCTCAGACCAGCCAGGAGAAATAGAGGTGTCCACAGGAGGTCGGGCAGGTGGGCTGTGGCCATTTGGGGAATCTGTAAAGGAGAAAATCTCCAACACCTAGATTGGAGCCCGTCACTCAAAATTCTGGGAAATAGGGTGTTTTCCAAAGGAAGTTTGGCATGGCTTCTGAATAGTTGCAGTTCCTCCAGCTACGTGGCCGTCTTCAGCAGGAACCAGTTTCCCAGCAACTTGAGGCCTCTGTTCAACCTGTAGAACCCCAGCATCCTGATGTTTTACCCACGTGCTTTATTTAATAGACTTGCCTGCCGTGATGTTTTAGATCATCCTTTGTCTCTAAGTGATTTGCTATGGGAAGGTGAGGAGGAATACGCCCGATCTATACTCAAAAAGTCAAAAATACCACCGATTTTGCAATCTGAGCTATTTGCACTTTCAAAAGGTGATATTCACTAAACACGTAACTTTTCCAACAAACCGCACCCCCATCCCTTTCAATGAGGAAATAATTATTTTGAGATGCCGACACGTATGACGACCCCACGAATTAGCTGAGAAAATGTAGCATCTAATGATGTTCTTTGGAGATCACAGGAAGAATTATATTAGCTTGAGCTGAGTTGTTTCTTCCTCTCTCTCTTTTGTTGTGAAAACAAATGTGAGTGCTTTGGTGGGCTTGAACTTGTCCACAGGCGGCGGCCCGTTGTGGAGATAGGGATGTCACCTGTCTTCAGGGCTGAGACACCAGAACAGGTGTTTTCTGTGGGACCTGGGCGGCTCAGATCTACTTTCTGGTGAAATGCCGTGATTATTACTCAGTCACGTTACAAAGGCTGTCTCTTCCGATAGATTCTACCTCTGAGAACTTAAGTCAAGGGATTTTCAAACCGTCCCTTGATTTATGTGCGTGAACCTCTCCGTTAGGAAAAGAACTTTTATTTGACAAACACCCATGTGAACAGAGGCCTTAACAAAAATAATTAGGACTCTCCTCTCCTGCTTTAATCTCAAAGCTTTCCCTGCTCCTGTATGGGTGGCCCACTTGTGGCTTTGTAATTTGCAGAGAAGTGGTGGGGGGGCAGGGGACGTGACTAAACCTCTCTTTCTTTTGTTTTTGCAAGGACGCAATTCACTGTCACCACCTCAGCACATTTTGCTGCAAATCTCGGTACCCTCTCACTTTCATCTTACTTGATGCATTTATTTCTACATTTTCCCAAGGCCACATGAGCTGTTTTCTTGCGAGTGGCAGGCCTGCCGCCAATAACGAAAACTGCCTGGGTCTTGGAATCTGAGCCTTCATATTCCCCTATATATTATTTGGTCCTATTGTTCCTTAACTTGCTCATCATTCACTTGGTGAAGGAAATTCCATTTGGTCCTTTTAAGACTGCTAGACTAGCTGACTTAAACACTCAGCCCTAGTTCCTTCTGAATATTTCGGTTCTTTATTGAAATGGTCCTTTTAATGTCATCTTTAATTTAATCAAATAGTGTCATCAAAATAACATTTACTCTATTACTGCAAATTCACTGCATTATTAACTAGTGTAACTAGACAAAAAAGATGGTACAAACCCCCATGGAAATATATACTTACTGTAAAAATGGATACAGTTCATAGATGTTCTATATTTAATTTGCAGTTTCAAAGCACTCTCTATGGAGAGGTTTTATGGTTCTGAAATAATTTAAAAACACACTTTACTACAATCCATAGCAGGTAGTTTTTGCCAATTTGGGAAGTTATGGTGCCTTGTACTTTCCAAAGTAAGCTGAGCGGTATCTTTTAACAGTCTGTCCTCGGACCACTGTTGGGACAGTTGGGGGACAACCAAGGATTCCCTCGGTTTTTTGTTTGTTTGGGGGGGGGTATCCTCAAAGCACCCAAATATAAATTACATGGTATCTACAGGTGTCACCAGGGTTCAATTCGTTAGATGAAAAATATTAGCTCCAAAAATGCCGATGTGCATAGTTTCACCTCTGTTTCTACTCTGTCTTCCAGAAAACAGGTCAGGGTTGGGGCAGAAGGCACAGGATATGGTGGTTGTATAATCTTATAATTCTTCCTTTGATTCACATAAGAACGCATTTGTTGCATTGAACTCCATAGCTCCAACACAGCATCATAGGAAGAGCTTTGAAGTAAAAGACAAGAGTTCTGGGTTCAAGATCTTAAGTAAATTATCTGCTTCGCCCTAGTTTTCCCATCTGTGAAAAGAGGAAGTTCTATGATAGCAAGACATTTAATATTGCAATAACCTGATTTTTCAAAAACTCTTGCTCTGCCCACTTTTTCTTGAGATTAGTAAGACCGTCTTCTAATTTGAATTTATACCTGAACTTACCACTAGCCATTTCTTTGTACAATACCCATGGAGCCCCTCTACTTCAAGATTTTAAAATTCTTGTCTTTACTAAGAAGTTCTGTTCTTGGAATAATATTGGGCAGACTTCGAAATGAGGGTGTTGAGCTGACTTCATTTATTTTCAGAAGGCTTTTTTTTTTTCAACTTGTTGCTGGTCCTTAGAACCACTAGCCAAGTTCTATGCTGTGCCCCGAGGAACCAAAGACAGAAAAGGACAAAGTCTCTCTGTTTTCAAACGTGAAGTCTAGTAGGTGACAGAAATATTGGAAAATATAAGGGGATTAAAGTAACTCGGGTGTGATAGTAGACATCTTTACAGGGTTAGCCATCCGTCCATCTGTCCATCCATCTATCCACCTCTAGGATGTGACAATGGGGAGTGCTGATGCTTAGTGTGATATGAAGGTAGGTGTCTCGGTTCAAGATCAAAGGGCTTGTCAGAATTTACAGTATTAGTGAAGTGGAGGTCCAGAGGCTGATAAGACTCCATACAAATGAGACATTAACATGGCTGGAAGCCTTTCTAAGGCCATGGGCACAAACTCATGCATCCAAGACAAGGGGGACACACATGAGTTCCATCAGTGGTCCACCCGACTGGAATCAGCTGGTTAATGTTAAAGAATCCTGATGACTGGATTTTTCATCTGGACAGTCTGACTTAATTGGATAAGGGTACAGCCTGGGCATCACGCGTTTTAAAACTCCCTAGGTGATTCTAATTTGCAACCACAGTTAAGAATAAAGAATGTGGCTCAGCGCCTGTAACTCAAGTGGCTAGAGTGCCGGCCACATACACTGGAGCTGGTGGGTTCGAATCCAGCCTGGGCCCGCCAAACAACAATGATGATAACTACACTCCCCCCCAAAAAATAGCCAGGCGTTGTGACGGGTACCTATAGTCCCAGCTACTTGGGAGGTTGAGGCAAGAGAATTGCTTATGCCCAAGAGTTGGAGTTTGCTGTGAGCTGTGATGCCACAGCACTCTACCCAGGGCAATAGCTTGAGGCTCTTTCTCAAAAAAAAGAATAAATAATGTATATAGGAAAGATCTCTTTGCATGATTAAAGGAAACACCACTGGTGTTGGTGCCTCAGGTCTGTCATTGGGTCTGTGGCACATGGTCGGCCTAACTAAAGGGCCACAGGTTAGGCCAAATGTCACAGGGTGAGGCATAAGGGGTTATGCTGTGGCTCCTACTGGGGGGACAAGACTGAAGCATCACAACTAATTCCAGACACCCTCGTTCTGGTATAAAGAATTGCTAGCACTTGACTTCAACATTTGAACTTAAGAAGGGCCATACTTAGGGTCATAGGTCAAAAGACGCCCTCCCTCTGGCTAGGAAAGACAGAAAATAATAGAGCCAGGGCTTTATCTCTTCTGGCGTACTGTGTGGCTTGTAGTACTTTCAAAACCAAGGCAGAGTTTGGGGCCGCTGAGTGACTGGGCTGATGTCACCCGTCCTTTATCTGTCTGGACTCATCCTCGAACAAGCTTAAGACGTCAAGTGAAAGGAGACGGTCGCTCAGTGGAAAGCATTCCCTTGCTTTAGGTTAAAGGCACCAGAGACGGCAACAACTGTCTCATTTTGTCACATTCTTACCACGGATGGAAAAATCTCCATGATATGGCAGGGATTTATTGAGTCAGGCACTGCCAGGCATGTGACAGATTCAGTGGTAAGAAATAAAGAAATCGTCTCTGCCTTTAAGGTTTTCACAATCTGGAAGGGACAGGGACAGGAGCAAATAAGGTAGGTGGAAACAGCACACTTATCACGATTCCCTGTGTCATCAGCTACTGGGCTGGACGAGTCTATGGCAGAGCAACACAGCCCTTAGTCCACAAGGAGCAGATTTTGTGCTGGGAGGTTTTTTTTTTTGTTTTTGTTTTTTTTTTTCTTGTTTTGTTTTTCATTTCATCACCATATTTTTATTTCTTCTTGTTAAACTAACAGCATCTTTTATTGAACCTCTCTCCCTTAGTTTTCTGATGTTGCAAGCAAAGAACTTCAGAACCGATGGGGCTTGCTTTGGTACCCCATTCCCATTCATTTCCTGGAAACTGAAGAATCTATAGTGTACTCTCCACAGAGCATCGTTGGGGGAGACCTTACTTGTGACTGGATGTCTCACAAAGTCATCAGATCTGTATGTCTGTGCTTGTTGGCTGGCAGGCCCATAAGACCCAGGTGTTCTCCACTAAAGGTAGAGGTTTCCCTCCAGTGACCCAAAGGATGCAGCCAAGCATTTTGTAGTTATGCTCCAGATTATAAGCTCTTGCAATCCAGGTGGTCCTGCATTTGGAGGGGGGCGGTGATATCAGAAAGTAGAAGGTTTACGTAGGCGAATGACAAAAATGGAGAAAATTACTATGGCAAGTGGTTGTTAGAAAATGATGGTTATGTAATTGTGGCTAAGTTGGTATGGTTCTCTGTAAAACTAGGTGATGAAAAGAAGTTTGCTTTTGACTATCAAAGAAGGTGCAGTCTGTGGTATGGCACAGAGGTTTATACTCAGCCATGAGATAGATGGATGGGGGTGGGGTAGGTCGATGCCTGGATGGGGAGGTGGCATGGGGGTGCATGGACGGATATAGAGGTGGGTAGATGGGCAGATGAGGAGTTCCGTGGATGAGCAGGTAAAGCGATAATTGGAGCCCTGTTCCCCTGGAAGGGCTCTTCACAAACAGGCCTTAAGTCTCCAGCTTTGTTATACTTGTAAGAGAATCCCCAAGTTCAAGCTTGTTCATGTAAGACGTGCTGGCTCCGTAGGTCTGAAGGCAAACTTGGCGAACTTTATTTTTTGAACGAGGGCCCCGAGTTATCATAGCGTAGGTTGTCTTGTGCCCTGGGTGTGAATTCACCTCTGTTTCTACTCTGTCTTCCATTTTACTGATTTTGTATGCTGCCTCCATCCACGAGGTCCGGCTTTCCACTGGAATCAGAGGCAACTTGGCAGCAACTGGGGATAAATTGGGCAGCCAGGTAGGTGTCTGTTGCCGGGAACCACACTCCTCTTTCCCATCAGGGCCAACTTTCAGGGTGATCCAGAGCAAGATTCAGGGGCCAAGCCAGAGGGGAGATTGGGAAAGGGATTCCCCTAGGGTGGACAAGAGGGAGAGGCTTGCCTTCTTTCCTGGAGAGACAGGGAGAGCCCAGCCACCGTCCCAGATGTCTTCCTTGTAGGTGACCCTCCATGTGGTACGACTTGAAGGTGGCTTCTCTTTTCTCCGTTCCAGTGGCTGAATCTTATGCCAGAGGGCAGAGATTTGGGGTCAGCTAGGCAGTTTTTTTTTTTTTTCTTTTCAGAAGAATCTAATTGCAAAGGAGGGAAGAAAGGGCCCAAGAGCGCTGGGCAGAGCTAGGAAACTGAGGAGTTTTGCACATTGGTGATTTCCTTGCAGGCCAAGTTTACTCTCAAGGATGACAGTCATTTTCTAAGAAAGTGAGATTGCTTCGCATTACATTTAAAGGCTTAAATAATGTATTCTGTCAGACAATTCTCTGAAATGGTTTTCCAAGTGAATGCATCAGAAAGTGCCTGGAAAGAATGTCTGGCATGAAAAGAGGAGGGCATTTAGAAAATGTGAGCTGCCCGAATCAGGATCTCACGTGAGATGTATTGTACCTCCGGTAAGGTGCGCGTGTACGAGATCCACAGTTCACCGGATTCTCACTCATTTATATAACTGTGTAAATACCACTCAGATCAAGACGGAGAACATGCCCAACACCCCAGAAGGCTCATCTCCACCCCTTTCTAATCGATAAGTTTTGTTCTCATCAAGCACTGACCCCCATTCTGACTTCAATCACTGTGGCTTTCTGTTCCAGAATTTCATGCGAATAGAATCACCTAGTGTGTTACATTCACGATCTTGCTTCTGTTGCTCCTTATTAGGTTGGAGGAGTCACTCACAGCCTTTCATTTCTTCTCTATTTCTCTGTAGTTTCCCATTTCTTCACCAGTTCATTATTATAAAAAATTTTAAACATAAACGTTGAAAGAATTGTGTAGTAAACACTCAGACGTGCATCGCCTAGATTCTGTGGTGCACGGAAACCCTTCAGTCTACTGACGTCTCTTCCCGTTTATCCATCCCTCTATTCATCCATCAGTCCATCTTATTTTGTGATTCATTTCAAAATAGGTGGCAGATAGCCGTCATTCCACTCCTAGACGCTTGAGCACATGCATCCTTATTGCATAATTAAACTCAAGTTCACTATTTGCTCATGGTTGTTATGTTGACAGTTTTTAAAAAGTAATTGGAGTGGTATAACACTAAAGCTATGAAGAGTCAACATTTATTGAGTATGGACTTTCTACCTGACTCTGCCCTTGGCGCCTATGCACATATAGTCACTTCCATCTTAAGATACAGAAACTGAGCCTTAAAGATGCTTCCACTTGCCTAAGTTTAGAGAGAGAGGAACCCAGACTCTGAGACTTCACAGTTACCAGTGTGATTCACTTGAGTTTGAGCTTCAGTTGAGACTTGGGCTCAAATTCCATTCTTGCCTCATCCTAGTCGTGGGACTTTGGGCAAGTGAACCAGCCTCTCTGAACCTCACACTTACCCATCAGTAAGAATGGGACACCACAGAGTCATTGTTGATGCTCCCATCGTTACTGAGCTCTTTAAATGACCAGTGAAATACCTGCCTTATTTACCTTCACCCTCTAATGCTTTCTTCTAGAAGAATCTGGAACTCTTAGCATCTGTAGAACGAACTGTGTCAGTCAACACGGTTTTGTTGCTGTTTTTCGTTTTTGGTTCTGTCCTTGCTGTGTTGAGATTTGATTCCATTTAAGCAGCTCCTTCTGCAGACACAGACCCTTCTCCGTCTCTTCACGCGGTGATGCTATAATATCTAGAGACTTATTGATTATTTGTTTGATTCTTTTGCGGACGCTGGAGCAGTTCTTAGATTAACACTATTAGATTTTCCCGAACAGTATTGCTGTGGTCTATACAATTGGACGAAACGGGTGATCTAATTTGGACTCGATTTACTCTAAAGCAGAGCTGGAGGAAGGGGGTGCTGTGCTTCAGTCCTGAGAACAAGTATGACAAAGTTATCTCCGGGTGATAGCCGGGTGCCCCATCAATTCCAGATACACTACGTGGGCAAGACTGAAAATTCGAAGCGTCTTCGCTTGGTTTGTTTTCTTTTCTATGAGCTAAAGAACCTAGCTTTACCTATCCAACTGAGATAGTAAACCCACTGATATAATTTATTTTTTCCATGTGAAATCTCTCAGAAAGAAAAAATCAAGTTGAGTTTTCCAGGGGCAATGGGTTAAGAGGAGATAAGAGATATGCTCAGAAACAAATCATTTCCGGATAGCTGTTTTGGATGAAACAAATGGAAAACATTGCTCCTTTCCTTCCACAGTACACCCCCGATCCTGGCATCTAAACTTATCCGTAATCACACAAGGTACAGAAGTTTCCATTCTGATTTTGACCTTAACATTTTAGCACAGTCCCACGATATTATTGCTTCTTCGTTAATATCATTTGTACTGATGCCTATAAATACCATTTATTGGTTGTTGCTATGGTTTTTTTTTTTTAACTAGTCCCTTAATATTGGGAATTTAGATTGCATACAGTTTTTCCTTTTTATAAGTAAGGCTGAGTAGTAACATGTGAGTTTTTTAGACTAAAAAGTGTGATATGTAATAGTCAAGTGTCTCCTAGTAGAATCACTGTGTAAAAGAGAATATACTTTTTTTAAGGGCCTCAAGTATGGTGTAAAATGGTTTTTACAACCTGTCCATATTACTGACAATGGTTGTCTGGGATCAAATCGAATGTCCTACCTGTCCTACTTTGGCAGAATTACTTACCTGCCTGCCATGTGCCTTGGCTCCAAATTGGGGAACAGGAAACATAATAATGCCCACATCATAGCCATGTTGTGAGACTTGAATGAGTTAATATATATAAAGTGTGTAGACGTTTGGTACATAATAAGGGCTCTCAAATACGGTCTGTTTATTATTAACTGTTATTGCCTCCCTTGAAGTACACACATTGTCCAGAGGCTTCCTGTGATCCACTGTTTTCATTTCTTCCCTCTGGAACTTTGGTGACCACTTACCAGCCCCTGAGATACCTGATACACATCTCAGCCTGTTTTACCATGTTAACTGCCTCTCTGAGAAGCCCATCAAGACTGAGAGGAATCTGGAAGGGAAGAGGCAAGGTTATGATTCAGATTATGTCTAAGCAGGTGAATCCAGCCCCAAATAATTGGGAGGTACGACTTCTGGCCCCCTAGGCTTTTAAAGGCAACTGAACACAGGAAATAGCCAAAACTGGTGTCAAGCAGGTTTGATTGAGAGAGTGCAGTGGGTAAAGGTCATTACAAAAATTTTAAGACAGGCAAAAATCAAGAAACATAAAGTCCTCATAGATGGGAACAACTGAAGCCCTCCCAGGAACACTAATAAGCCAAGCAACTTGAAACTTGCATAGGCGAATCAGAAAAGATGTTGTCACCTGTGTTTTTGGAAGTGAAATAATGGGCCATAACACAGCTATCTCAGAACTTTCATAGTGACCTATATATTTAGGTTCCCACCAGATGAAGGGTCGCCATGCATAGTCAGGAGCTGACTCAGGAGGACAGGAGGATGGAGGGGTTGGCAGCTGCAGATGACGGCACAGAGTTCCGCATCTGTGGGTTTGTAGAAGCAGGAGGGGCAGGATGGGAGAGGCTGGAGGTGGATTGTGAAACGGGCCCTAAGGCGAGGTCCTGGGATATGCCAGCAGCTGCAGGGCAAGGAGACAACAGGGACCCAGGGAGCCGTCCCTCCCTCCCCAGCTTCTGTCATCTCCCCAGTTAGCATAAACCCCCATATATGATATTAAAAGTAGGCATGTCTGTCTGTGTCTGTTTAACCCTCTCTTCCTTTAAGTTCTCCAGAAGCAAAGCATGAACCTAACGCCTCCTCCTGTTTCCAATCCCAGTGCATAGTCTATAGGAGAAGAACCCTATGTCTGAATGAATGAATGAATGAGTGAGTGAGTGAATGAATGAATGGGTGAATGGGCAAGTTCCATATCCAGCAGCTATCCTTTGTCGTCCTATCCATCTAGGCCCGTAAGGAACCATGACCACCAAGCTTAGGCAGGAACCATGTCCTCTAAGCCCTGGAGATTCTGTGTGGATGGAGAACAATTGTCATTGCTAATAGCCAGAAAGACCAGCTCCTCCTGGTGGGTAAACCCTTCCCTAGGGAGTTGTCACCAATATCCCAGAATGGAATGTGGTTTCATTGTTAACCATCCCAGACTGAGGGACATTATGTTGACTGTTATATGTTTGTTTCATATGTAAACTGTGACCTGAAAGCCACAGACCAGGCTTTCCCAAAAGATTCAGTGTGGTGACGATAAACTTGAGCCCCAGCTGCCAAGGAGGTTTTTGGTTTTTTTCATAGAAACACCATGCTCATTGGTTTTAAGAATCATTAGCATAGTAGAGATTAAAGCTATTGGAGATAGCACAGATTGTTGCATTTTATTATATTCTGTTGGATTGGATCCCAGCCATTTGCAAAGTTCAGGATTCCCATAAGAAGAGACTCGGAATGTTTGTCACATAGTACCCCTTCATGGAGAAGGCAGTTTCTTAAAATTAAAAACAAAAAGAAAGAAAGAAGATGATGACTTGAACTAGCCCAGCTTTCTTGTGCTTTCAAATGTGTAACAGAATAAAACTTTATATGTCTGGATTTCCTGGAGCCCGGTGAGTGGCCGAGCTACCTGGTCCCAGTGGCCCTTGCTAGTCTGTTCGGTAAAGAGCTGGCATGTAATTGTGGGAGGAAGAAGCTTGGTGGAGCAAGAGGTTGAGGACCCCCACCTGGCCGTTTCTCTGTCTAGTCTTACAGTTTGGGGGCTTGAATTCCTTTGTAGACCCTACCATGTTTCTTGGGTGCTTCAGGGGACAAAGTTAAATTAAACCTCAGAGCACTACCCTGCCCTTTCCACCAGAGCTGTTCCCCTCTCATTTATCATATATATATTTTTATATTTCATTTTAAGATACTTTCATGAAAATGAGGGTTTTCTGCTGCAGGCAGGCAGGCAGGAAGGAAGGAAGGAAGGCAGGAAGGAACGAAGGCAGGCAAGAAGGAAGGAAGGAAGGAAGGCAGGAAGGAAGACAGGCAGGCAGGAAGGAAGGAAGGATTTTGATAAGTCTAAGAAGCCAGTCACAAAAGACCATATATTGTATGATTCCATTTACACAAATGTCCAGAAGAGGCAAATCTATAGTAACAGAAAATAGATGAGTGGTCGCCAGGGGCTGGAGGCTTTGAGGGATTGCGGTTAACAGCTAAAAGGAGCAGAATTCTTTTGGGTATAAAAAAGAGTTTTTTAATTGATTGTGATAATTATTGTGAAAGCACTAAAAACTATTCCACCCTTGAAATGGGTGAGCTGGATGGTGTGTGAATTACATCTTCATAAAGCTTTTAAAAAAGCACATGAAAGCCATGATGTAATTCAGTCAGGCTGATATGGCAGTTTCTCAGATATTCCTGTGTAAGTGTAGACCGGGACAGAAACCCACATGTGGCCTGAGCAGCACACGGTGGGGTGGGCCTGTCGCCTCCACCCCAAGCCTCCTATTCTGTTAATGCCCCTTCCTATGAAAGCCATTAGCTCTTATGAGAGGCACAGTGTTGTGTTGGCTTTCAGTTATATAATCAGATCTAGCCCTACGCTGTTACAATGCCCTTAGATTCTCTGTTTTTCCCCACTACAGGGTAAATGCCTCAAGGACAGGCTGTAGTTCACTGTGAGTTATTTTTGAATAATATCATTTACAGTAATGTCCTGGCCAGCATGGTACTTGTTGTTGAGAACTTAACAATGAATAAGAACTCTTGAGAGATCTTGGCTTATTTGGGAAGCTGGAACTACCTAATAAAACCAAAGAAGGCTTAGCCCATGGAATTATATCTGAGCCAGGAACCCCACCAAGTATGGAAGCAGAAGAGTAAGACATTCAAAGCCTTAGAAAAGTTATGGAGCTAAGAAATAACTTGATATAGTGCCAGAATCGTGAAAAATTTGCTGAAAATTAATTTGGGATTGCAGTTTAGGAAGATGATATATTTCATGTCCACAGCTTTCATGCAGGAGTGTTTATTACTCCCCCCCAACTTCCCTATCAGTCATGATTCTAGTGTATGGCAGAAAAGAGGATACTGGTTCTGGGACTAAGAAGTCTTGAAGGGGTGGTTTCAGGTCTGGCTGGCTCCAGGAGCTCAAAAATAATATCAGATTATTTGTCTCTTCCCATCTTTTGCTATGGTGATCTCTGCTTGGCTGTTGGGTGGACCAAATTTATGTTAGAATATCCCCCCACATCTCCTAGGAATTTTTTTTTTTTAGAGGTCAGCCCTTAAGCTGAGTCTCTGGTACCCGCTTCTTAAAATACTGGGTTTCTTATCTTACCTGAGGACTTTACACACTCATCTGTTGAATTCCATTTGGGTAGAACAGTAACAAGAGAGAACTAGTTCATGTCTCTTTCTGGAATCTCAGTTTTCTCATTATCAGGCTGGGGTAATAGTCTGGAAATCTCAGTCTTGCTACAAAGATAAGGCACATAGAAAGTGCTACTATTCTTCCCAGAGCAGGTTGGAGTTTGTCCATTGCTCAGAATATTCTCCTTCCACTTGTCACTTTAGTAAACTCTGATCTGCCAAAAGTTTTCCACGTCTACTCAGGCGCCCCAGACCTCCTGGGGTATAGCAGGTTCTCCTCCTGTGTCACCTTTGGGCAGGTGGTGGGGGCCCTTCATTTCCAGATGAAACCAGGAAACATCACTGCCATGCTCCGAGGGGTGGCGTTCAGACAAAGAGCCAAATTTAAATTCATGCACCGTTGCCATTTGGAACATTGAACACTTAAGACATCTGCTCAAAGCCTCACATTATAAATGAGTGGAAAGGATCCGGGAGCGCTTTATTCGATGGGAGCCACCGAGTGAGCGCCACCTATTTCAGAGCAGGATCTTAATCAGACATTATTTATATCTATAATATTTTATAAATTAAGAGCAGTAGAAATAGTCACCGGAAGGATGTCTGCAAGCAGGTGCAAAGGGAAAAAAAAAAAAGAACCTGAAGCCTCAACAAGACGCTTGCTAGTCACCTCTGGGGGAGGAGGGGTGAAGAGTCGCAAATTTACCGTCATCGCCAGGTGTCTAAATGTTCCATTTAAATTAAATGCACATGTCATAAAGTAACGTGCTGCACATCCCACCCTCTGTTTCTGTTTCGGCTACAGCATCTATTTTTCTTTCCTTCCAGCTCAGCCACCGTCCCCTCCCTGACATCAGGTCACCCAAGACTCCTACTTTATTACTTCCTTTTACTTTAGTTCGTTATGTTCTGTGATTCAGTGGAAACATAAAAAATGGTTCTTAATTTTAATTAATGGCAAATGTAGAACAGGCCCATTTCATAATAAATCTGTTCTGTGAACTTACATCTTCTCGCCTGTAAGGGCCGCCTGTCATTTTATTAGCGGGAGCCTCCCCACCGAATGGCTGAGTAATTGACAAAAACTGCAGGTAAGGCAGGAGCCCCGTAATTGATTTCTACCGTCCCTTCCTCCGAACGCACTGAAGAGTTAATTATTTTTCCCGCAGCTGGGACTCGGCTGTTGTTTCCACTGGGATTAAACAGCTGTCAGCATTGTTAAGGACATCAAATCCGTGCATTAAAATCCTCTCATTCCCTTCCCGTATAAAGTGGGGTTGCGGAAATCTCTTCCACGTCTCTCCTTTATGAAGGAGCAAAAAATCCTTGGAAAGATAACGGCCCCTATTACAAAACCACAGACCGGAGCTCATGTCGATGGAATCTCGTAATGAGTAATTAAGCTGCTTTGCAAAAGTCGGGCTGTCGTGTCCACATTTGGGCACTTACATTCCCTGGTGGAAGCAGCTGGGTAGACTGGGAAGGTGATAAAGGGAAGAAAAATAGAATACTTCTAGACCCATCTCCATTTTTTAAATAAGCAATATGAAACAGAGCGACTAAATAATTAGGCAACCCAAAACGAACTCTTAAAGAACATCTTCAAACATTTGTAACAATACGTCTGATGAGCAGGAGGTCTCCCTCATTCTTTCCTTGTTTTCTTTCTTTTTCTTCTTCTTGTTTTATTTTTAGAGAATTGTCTTTCTGTCTCAGTCTCCCAAATTGTACGAGAACCAGCTTTAGGGTTTTAACTTTTTTTGCCTTGTTTGACTTGGTTTTGTTTTAGGGAGCACTCTTTTAGCAAGTGAAAAGTTTAAAGCCTGGATTTGGTTTGAGTTATCTGGTCTGTATCCCAAGAAAAAAATAAATGAAAAGTATTTCTGAGCGTTTTCAACGACACAAGTTCCTGGGCGGATACAGGAGCAGGGTTGAGGGGTGTGGGTGCACCAGGGCTTAAGAGCTGAGAGCCTCCACTACCTTTGGAAAACAGAATTGGGAAATGTCTGTCTCTGTCTAGAGAGAAATGCACGCATGTGAAATTCTTGTTCTTATTTTTCTCCTTCAGCTTCCATATTTCGTTGAACATTCCCTATCCTAGGATTATTTCAAAAAAATTGTTATTGTTACCCTGCTTTCTTTTCCCTAGCACAAAACTCATGCAGCATTTATGTGGACTGTTTAAAATTCTTTTCTAAAACATTTCACCTTTCTGGAAAAAAAAAATTCTTGCCTTCAAAAAGTGTGAAGTCCTCTTCCCGTGTCTGCCCTTGAAAGTGCAGTGTGATATCACAAATGAAACAGTATCAGGAAAATTTGAATCTTGATAATACTTTCTGAAAGAAAAAAAGGTAAATATACTCAATGGAGAACAGAGTCTTTTAGATTTGTATTAGAGAGAAAAACCATTTCTAATGAACCCACAGCCCAGAAACACAGCAGTTAAATGAATAACCGCCTTGCAGTCCAGATAATAAAATAGGAGAGTTTTATGCGTCACATCAATAAACGTCCTAATTAACCAACACGCGGGTTCTCCCTGATACCTGGCCTTAGGTTACACTGTCTTCTCAAGAGTCTTGGTAAAGAAAGAAATTGTTCAGCCTCAAGGTCCATGGCCCAGTTGGAACTTCATTTTACAGAATCAGGTCCAGTTACGATGTGATGAAACCATCGTGGTTAGGATTATCAACCCCAATAGATCATATACTGAGTTTCAAACATCATGTGATACACAGGGAATTGTTTCAGTTTTGTTTTGTTTTTGACTTAGCATAAACATAAATATTGATGACTGATTTAAAAAAGTTGTGGCTGACACATCACGTGGCCTGGAGAGTAGAACAGATTGACCAGACCCTGAGATCCGCACTTGGTGTCCAAGTGGTGTTGGGTCAGCCAGTTCTCCAGCCTTCAGAAGGGGATGTTTAGGGTGTAGTCCTCCAAGACCCTCGACCCAGACCGGGAAGCAGAGGCAGTTTATTACTCCAGCTTCCAGTGAAGGCCCAGGGAGGCTGTGACGTGGCTCTGTCACATTCCACCAGCATAGTCACAGAATTTGATGAGGCCTCTTCAGACGCAAAGAGAGATGGACGTTTCTAGGCTTACGGGAAAGGTTCCCCAGGCGCCTGCTCTGTGCTGTGGGGAGTCACTGAATGTGAAAGGCCTCTGATGTTGACATAGCTGGGTTCCTCCTTTTGCTTTGCTGTTCTGGACCAGAGTTTGTTGCTACCAATTAAAGACATCCTCACCCCTTGAAAAGGCAATACGGGTTAAGCTTCGTAACAGAGTTGTCAGTTAGGGAGCATTTAGGAAAGTGACCTCATCTGGTCCAGGGGTTCTCACACGGGGCCGTTGTTGCCCCCGGGAGACATCTGGCAATGTCTAGAAACGTTTTTGGTTGTCACGGCTTAGGAGAGGGGGCCCGGGGCGCTCCTGGCTTCTGGAGGGAGAGGCCAGAGATGCTCCTCAATGTCCTACAGCAACAGCGCAGCCGCTGGCAGCAAGGAATTACCTGGTCGCAGATGTCAGAAGTTCTGGGGGTGAGAAACCCCAGCCCAGAGTGTTTCTCAGTCTTTTTTTTTTCATTGCCCACCCCACCCCACCCCCAGCCCCAGAAGCCTTTTGAGACACTTTCCTAATTTCCCTCTCCCGTGAAATTTTAATACCACAGACGTCCTGGATACCTGTGTATGTATCATATGCCTGTCTCTGCCTTAAACATGACAAGGGTGAATGCTCTTTACTCCCTACACCTCCCACCCCCCAGAAAAAAACGGATATTGACACCCCTGGAGGTGTTGTTCCCCCTGTTGGAAATGCCTAGAGTAAGCCTTTGTCCACGGGCATCCTAGAGCTCGTTGAAGCCTTTCAACAGGGATGGTAGTGATGGAACTCAATTTTTAAAGACGTTCTGGCAGGCACGTGGAGGGTGGGAGGGAATAGACAAAGCCTGTGCTTGCCGTTAGGATCGAACCTCTGCCAACTCCATCAGAGCCACCTCTCCCCGCCCTTTGCACCTGCCCCCCTCCATCTCTAGACTTCCTCCTCCCTTTGGGGGACCAGTGCTTGAAAACTTCTGCAGAACCTCTTTATGGAGATGATACTTCCTTTCAGTGGTGTGTTTGGCTAGTGCCCCCCACTGAAGTCCACAGTATTAAGAGCTGCCACTCCATGGAATGTAAAGTTCAAGATTGCATCTGCCTTGTGCGTTCCCTGCACGCCCTGCTCAGTTCCTGCCCAGAGAGCAGGCACGTGGTAATTACATCTCGGATGAAAGAACGGATGAGAGGGTGAATGAACGAATGAAAGCTTCTCTTCTTGCAAAGCTCCGCGCACACTTTAATCTCTCCAGCATCTTGTGAAACACACCTACTTCTTTCTGATCTTCATTTTTTGAGTAGTTTTGAAATGAGAACTGACGGGGCTGCTCGGGCTCCTGGTACCCAAGGTCCCCACTCACTCCCAGAACTCAGGGGCTATGTGGTCAGAGTCTCAGATCCGGGGCACGTGATATGCGTGGGCCTGTGACTAACAGCCACAGGGTACACGGTCGGCGGCAGCGGGCCTGGGAGGCCAAGCCAGCAAGTAATTTCTGAAGAAGGGACCCACGAGGCGGAGAAGGAGAGGCGGGGTGGGGTGGAAGGAGTGTGCACTTCGCCATCACAGCCGGAGCTGCGTTTCAAGTAAGGATCTTCAGGTCTCCAAGCCTGAACATCCACACCTGGCAGGATAAGGACAAACTCTCCAGGGAATGTGATGCCGAAATTAAAGAATCCACAGAAAAATCCCTGGGGCATACGAGGAGGTCAACAGCTGTTACGTCTGTCCTCCTCACTCTAGCTCTCCTGACCCTAACCCCTATTTTAAGTGCTTTTTCCAAAGGACAAATTGTAGTGCTGACATTGGTGGCCAGTCCTTGATGCCCGCTTCAGATGCAGCCATGGAAGGCCGCAGTTTGATCGCATCCAATGTGTGCACTCCCGTCCCCCTCCCTGCCATACCCTTTTCTTTTCCTCGAACCCACCAAAAAGAAAATTTGGCACCTCTTTTTTGACTGATATCTGATACCTCTTTTTTGTTCAATTTATGTCTTTGAATGGAGCACGCAAGTGTAAAGTCATGAGAGAAGTTTCTCCCTGGTGTGGGACAATCAGGTTTCATCTCACACACACACACACACACACAGAGGCGTCACCAGGGGCAACTTTTTTGCTGCCTCCGGGCAATTTCATCAACGCTGTTAAGTCATCGTCTTTAGCCCCATCTGTGTCATCTCTGGTCCCCTTATATCTTTGAATCAAAGGTTTGTTTTGAATCACTCATTTTGGCAAGACTTACTCAGATGGGAGGACCCAGAGAGCTCTGGAAGGAAAGAGGAAAAGGGAGGTGTTTGTCAGAAAGGTATGGGATCTTGAATTTCAATGGCCTCCCACAAGAAAGCAGACAGAGACAGACATCCTTGTGGAATCCTTCAGAGGCCCCGAGACCCTCCAGGTCATAATAATTTCCTGATTTGGTGTGACCACAGAAGTTTCTGAGGCTTCTCTCCTGGCCCCCCAAACAAAGCAAACCCCAGAAACCATTAAAAAAAGAGATTAGTGCAATGAGCCTGTCCTTTGCTTAATTTTTCTCTGCTGGAAACCCACCTCAGACCTACTCTCCGTGGATGTCCTTGTTGGGGGGGATTGCCTCATTCCTTATTCTCTAAGAGGGCCTAACATAAAATTGTCAAGGTTACAAAAGTGAAAGGGGTCAGGGGATAGGAGGAAATCGGTGAAAGCTGAGCCTTTGAAGGAAGCACGCAGAGGAAGGGAAGCCCGGCAGGCTGGGAAACATCCACACCGCACCGCAGGGCTCAGAGGGGGCCCACCAGTGCGTGGCCATCCTAGCGCTCCCCTTCCCGGCCCCCCCAAACACAGACTCCCTTCTCACTTCTCCCCTCGCCTCCCCTCTCTCTGGGAAGCAGCAAACACACATAAAAAGGACACTCCAGGGATACATTTTTTCCTCCTTTTTTTTTTTAAATGAGATGAAATTCATGTCATATAAAACGAACCATTTTAAAGTGAACAGGTCAGGGGCAGTTAGTGCATTCCCAGTGGTGTGCGACCACCAGACCACCACGTCTATCTCGTTCCCGCATACTGAACACTGCGCCACAATCAAACCCTGTAGCATTACGCAGCTCCGCCGACTCCCTCCCCTGCCAACCTGCTGTCTGCCTTGATGGCTTTGACTCTCCTGGGTGCTTCCTCTAAGCAGGCTCTACAATACGTGCTCTTGAGGGGGTCTGGCTTTCTTTCAGTCTGTGTTCTCCGCACATGTCCACGGCAGCCGCAGGGGGCTTCATTCTTTTTTTGTGTTTGGACAGAACCCCATTGTCTGTTTAATCACAATTTGTGTGTCCATTCATCAGGGGCTAGGCATTTGGGTTGTTTCCAGCTTTTGGCTCTTGTGAACAGCGGGGCTGTGAGCACTTTTGAGTAAGTGTGCGTCTGAGTATGTGTTTTCACTTCACGTGCAAGGTCACGTGAAGGTCACGTGGTAGACCTGTTAGCCTTTTGAGGATGTGTCCCACTGTTTTCCATGGTGGCTGCGCCATCTTGCATTCCCACCTGCAGCGCATAAGCGTTCCAGTCTCTCCACATCTTCACCAACACTTGCTGTTTTTTCAGGTACACAGTGACCTCTCGGCCCCTTCTCTCTCTTCCATGTCTTCAAGCAGGTGCAAGGATGTTATGACGGGAGGAGCTGCGTCCACCTTTGTTAGCATCTGGTCCCCTTTGTGGCCAAGTCCTCATCGTCCTACCTGCCCAGCACTTACATTTTTGTTCTCATGTAGATACAGCAGGTGTATCCTTTCCCTCTGGAATTCCACTTGGGTCTCATTTTGTCTCTACGTGCATTGTAGCCCTCCCTCCAACATGATAAAGTGAAACAAGCCAACCCCCAGGCCACTTGCCAGAGATAACCCTCGTGTTTAATTCATTTCCTTCTAATCTTCGGGGTTTTCTTAGTTGGGCATTGGCTTGACTCCTGGTGAAAACCGTTCCCATCACAAACATCCTTTTCACCAGCAACATGAGGGAAGTGAGGGTCTGTCCCAGAGAAAGCAGGTCAGGGGCTCAGATGCCATGGCCTCTGTGTTGGGATCAGTCTCCTGCCTGGTGAGCTGTTGCTCAAGATTGTATCCAGGGCAGGTCCATTTTCCAGAATCCCTGGGACCTGGCTGAGATTCGCAAAGGATTTTACAAAGGTTCCACCCGGCCCTGAATGGAGAAGAGCATCAAATAGGAGCTCCCACCAGTGGGGTTGACAGGGCCTGGTTGCTCAGACGTCACTAAAACCAAGAGTGGGCAACTCTGTGTCAGAACACACACCTGCAATCATAAGTGCTGGAGAACCTGTCAGTGTCCCAGGTGGCAGCTCAGGACTTTCTCAGCCTAGGAAGTGGCACTCAGTGTCCCAAAAGGAAAATCACACTGTGCTCACCCAGAGGATGTGGTTGATAACCAGAGGTATATTGTAGGGTAAATAAATGTGTGGCCACCTGTCCCCCATCTCCCACCCCAAGTTCACGCTGGACCACACTTATCTTTCACCTTTACAAGCATCTAGTTTTCATGCCTTTCTTGTGAAGTAGGTCACATTAACTCCATTTCACAGGTGGAAAAACTGAGGCAGTTTCTGTCAGCATGGTTCATTTCCTTCAGGATTTTCCTTCACTTTCTTTATTTTTAGTGAACACTTTCACGGCTGCTAATTTTATTCCACCAATGTTCTTGGACTGGTTTGTAATTCTCTTGGCTGCGACCAAGTCTACCTAATGCCACTTGAATTGACAATGGCACAGTCAAACCTCCATTTTCACAAGTAACTGAGCTGCAGCTAATTAAGGGGACCGCCTGGCAGTCCAGCCGCAATTAAAATACTAATAGTTTGTTTATTTATTTTGTCATTCATAAAGCAATTTTTTCCCTCCCACCATCACTCAGGGTCCTCTCCGGGCACCCTGATGGTGGGGACGACAATGCAAGTGATTGTAACATGGTCACAGGGAGCACACGTGGCTGTGGTCAGAATTCAAACCAGGATCGGAATTTTGGCCAGATCAGATCACTTCTTCCCAGGAGACTAAAGTCTTGGTTTCGCAACTGAATTTGCTGCTTTTTGAGTATTTTGCACAGCTTAGTTTCATCATCTGAAAAGGAAGAATGGGACAGGATTATCTGGAAAGTCCTCTCTAGTCGGAAGAGATTATGATTGTGTAATTCTGTAGGACTGGGCTCAGTGGACGATGTGTGGGAGTTACTGTCTCATGTTTTTCTTGCCTTCGGAAGCGTAAAGCCAGAGTTATATAAAGTCCCAGGACTGGCTCCAGACGGTGGCTCTTTTTTATTCGTAGATCTGTGCTAAGGAGCTCTGTGCTCCATCGTCGTGGGAGTATTTTTGAATGTCTATGGTAGAACTTTCCAGATCACTGCAAGTCACATCCAGGTTCTTCTTGTGGGGTCATAGGTTTTGGTGTTGAGCCAGGGTCCTAACAGGGAGGGCCCCTGTGCTGCGGGACTTTCCTAAACGCTGCGTGGTCTCCGCGGTGACCTGGCTGGGTTAGTTCTCTGAAGTGGCTTCACCCGCTTCTCCCCACGCTGCTTTCTCCGTGCTGGCTGATGCCATCCGGTGACCTCTCCGTGAACATCCAAAGATGCCACGAGAAGGAAATGCCCACAGCGCTCTTTTGAGCAGAGTGGACGGAACAGGGACAAAGTGGGCCGCTGTCCTTGCCGTCCCCACCACCTTCAGGACAGTGTGTGCATGAGAATCACTTAAGCCCACGGCAGCTCTGTGAGGCAGAAACCACCAACTCCATCCCCACCGATGAGGAACAAAGAAGTGAGGACATTTCCCCAGGGCCACTCTGAAGACAGTCTCATTTCAAAGCCCTCGCTTCAGCTAGCATGCCAGGTGCCACCCACAAAGTTAAATGACTCTTTTGAGCAGCCTGAGGACTAGGACGCTACAGCCCCCTGTGTTCTGCTGGAGAGAACCCCCGAGAACATTGGGGGCCCCTGTGTTTTGACCTGCAGGATCCTGCTTTCAGCATCTTCCATCTGTCCCCGAGGGCCCTGGCCTGCCCTGGGTGAAACATGTTCTCTGCAGGATTTGGCCCATCTGAGCCATGCCGAGGGTGGGCTCAACTCTGTGGGATTTGTATTCTTTCTCTCTGCTTCTTCAGAGAAAGGAGGAATAAAAGAAAGGACCAAAAACAGCCTGTCTTATGCAGCCGCCTAAGAAATGGGAGTGAACATTTGCATTCCTTCTGACGGGTGTGTTTGCAAAATACAGATAGGCAAGTTTGAATCACTTTGACTTTGAAAGCATGATTTTGAGCAATTATCTGGGAGCAGGGGAGGGGGGATAATACCTCCTTTTCGCTAAATAAGTCTGTCAAAGAGAGTCCTCCGACAGCGTGCTGTTGCAGGAATACACGTGTGCAGTGGTCAGCTAGCCCCGACCAATTAAGTAGCAAAATGTTGACTGCATTCAGGTCCTTCCCGGTCCGCAGACAGACTTGTGCAAGTTCATTTTCATAGCGGTGTGTATGTATCTTTAGACTTTAACTGACAGATTCCCACAGTGAATAGAGTAGGGAGTTATCAATTACATGGTTAGCTAGGTGCTGTACTTGTACGCTCTGTGGCTTTTTGACAGAAGCGGGCAGAGAGGGAGGGAAGGACTAATATTTCTGGTGCAGAAGGACTGTTAATATTTTAGCCTGGGCTCCCCAAATATGGATGCTTATTTAGTTAGGAGAATTTGTGCATTTGAATCCTGCATACCCTGAAGAAGCTTGCATTAATAAATAGTGATGACCAGAATAGTCTCTTCTAAAATATAGTTTATTTATTCAATGAATACCCTTCTGAGTGCCTCTTTATCCTTCCTGTGATGACTAAATTAATTTCGTCCAATTTTGATTTCTGTGCGGTGACGTGAACAGGGCCTGAAATAATAAAATTACCCTGAGCAGCCTGCGTGTGAGACCATTTGCAGTGGGGGAAGCAGTAATTGGGGCTACGGTTCCCTTCATCTGCAGTATAATATATTCCTTTGTTTTCCTTTGTGAAATATTTATTATGGGTCTCCTGTTAGCCTAGCTGAGTCTGATGTGGGTGTGAACTTGTTTTTGTGTTTGTGGGCTGAGATTGAAAATGGCTTGCATAGTGGATTCATCCTAAAATCTATCTCCCATTAAGGCATCAAACTTCACCGTTAGGGATTCCTTCGCAGAACCACAGAAGCAGAAAGAGCTGAAAGCGATACCATGAATGCTCTAACTGCTTACCCTTAGTAAGTGGAAAAGCTAAGCTGAAGAAGGGACGTTTGAGGCACCTAAGCTGCTGGGAAGAGCAGGATCTGGAACCAAGGCCCACTTATTCCAAGGCCTCGGGGTTCATTTTGTGGCATTTTTTCTTAAACCGAACCTTACACTCTGCTCTGCTGGGATGAGAATCCTCCTAGGAAGGATGGTGTGTTATGTGTTTATGAATAGGACTGAACGCATATTATGGGTGTGCTTTTTCTCCCAAGAAAATTCATGATGCTGGAAAACAAGAAAGTGAGGAGGGATGGGGTGTGTTAGGATCTCAGAGTGAGTCATGTGGCTACTGTTCAGCCTGTCTCCCTTTGCTTCTGGCCACACCCTGGATTGTATTTCCTAGACACCCCTGCTGTTTGATTTGGCCATGTGACTGTGTTGTAGCCAATGAGATTAGTCCCAGGGTAGAACTAGTCTGGATCCCTGAGTGACTGTATGGAGCAGACCTCCCTCTGGTCCATAAGTTACAAGACTAAAAGGTAAACTTCTGTCCTGTGAAACCTCTGTTGACTTTGAGATGTATCTGTCACAGCAGGTGGAGTTGTCTTAACTAACACCAAAAATGGGACCCTGCAGTGAAGCATTGTGTCTTTTTTGAGAGCTATATATCTGTTTTATCTCTGAGTCCAGTAAAACCACAGAACACACCCTTGTGCCAGATTTGCCAAGACTGCTGCAGGGCAGAGCTTGGACTTCTTAGATAACTGGAGGTCCCCTACCTCAAAGGAAGTACTCTCTAGGAATCAGCAAACTCCTCCTATAAAGGGACAGATGGTTAATATTTTTTCTACTTTGTGGGCCATATACTCTCCATTGTAAATATCCAACTCTGATCTCACAGTGAGAAAGCAGCTATAGACATTACATGAACAAACAGTTGTGGCTGTGTGTCAATAAAACTTTATTTACAAAAGCAGGCAGCAGCCTGGCATTGACACATATTACGAGAGTCCTGGCAACAACTTTTTCCAGAGAGGTATTGACGTGCTTCTTCTTAAGTAAGGAAACGTTTCTGTCTCACCTTAACATCACACAAGCTGACCCTGGGGACCCTGCTACCAAAACTACCATGTGAATGCTCCCCTGGTACTGGCACACAGCTAGAGGTGGTCAGCAGTTCCTGGTTCCGTTATCATGATTCCCGCCATGATGTCTGTGGCTGGATACCTGGCATTTGCAATAAGGAGCAGGGAACGCAGCAGAAAGGAGAAAGGGAAGAAAGGCCCCGTGGAGAACGGAGGGGAGAAGTGACACTTTGCACCCCAAGGTTCCATGTGGTGTTATTAGACATTTTAAAAGGATATGAACTGATGTTTGGGCAAAAAGAAAAAACCCTGGGTCCTAACCCCACTCCCTGCCCACCCCACCCCCACCCCCCATCAGGAGCTGAGCTCTGGCTGACTGTTTTTTGGACTCTGTGACCATTTCAAGAATTGCTGACTTGCAGATGACTTCAGCCCCGGCAGCAGAGGCTGCCATGGCATCAGCGTGTGATTCCTTCCAGAACTTGCCGAGATGTCCGTTTCCTGTTGATTGGGAGGGTTTTACGTGCACCAGTGCTCTGTTTTGTCACTCTGTCACAGCGCATTATGTCAGGAAAGAGGAAACAGTTCAGCCTATAAATCGATGTCCCCAGCTCGCAGGGTGCTGTGTTGTCTTGAATGTGGCTTGTCAACACCACAGGGCTAATAGCAGGGTCAGGGTCCCCGTGCCACGAATCGCTTCGCATCTCTGGCCAGCGCAGATCTCTCCCTGTCACTAGCTGGAGCAGCCCCGACTCCACTCAGAGCAGGCAGGCAGGGTTTCCCTGGATGCTCCCATCAAAAGGCCGGGAACTGGGGCAGGAGTGCACCAGTGCAGCTGATGCCCGTGTTCTGACCGGCTGCCTTCTCTGCTTCAATCAGCTGGGATCCCTCCGATGCAAAGACCTTGCCTGGCTGAGGAATGCAGATGCTTTGTCAAAAGGTCATGGCTCAGAGCCAAAAATGCACCATGGTGACCTTCAATTCTCCTTGAAGAGTAGATTGGGGGAGGCATCCCAGGGTCAGAAAAATACCCAACACGAGCTTGTCCAAGATGGCAAGGGAACATGGGGGAATATCGAAATTAACTAGGGCTCGGGGAGGCATTTACTGAAACAGAAGCAGACACACAACTCCATCCCCCCAACCCCACCCCGCCTCCGTCAGCATTTCCCTAGGTGAGATGAGTCAGACATTTATATTTTTACATATGCAACGCGCTTGCAATTTTCAACCAGGGATGATGGAAAAACTTATTGAAAATAGTTAATCAATTTTACAAAGAAGCCATAGGTAGCGTCACTTCCCGACCTACAGTTCTGAAAGTCACCTAGAGGATAGCAGTCTGACGAAGAGCTTTATGAAGGCATGTCCCTAATATCCTCTCTGTGCTGGCGAAGAACAATTGCTCTGGACATGAACTGGTTTCTGTTTTTAGACTCCAGGCCCATAATACCCTTAAATAGGTTGGGGCTGTGCTGATTTTACCACTCTTTGAATTTGAGTGGATTTTCTTATTATGGTTTTAGGTTTTAAGTACCCTGCAGATGATGAAGATAAATAAGAAACAAGAATGGCAAACCCACAGGCCACTTGACATCATTCCCCAATTTTGAATCCATGGCAAACATCATTAATTCGTCAATACTCTATTTTACTCCCCAGTCCTCAGTAGTATAATGTCTCAGGAGCCTCTTACCCATTGATCAGGTCCAGCAGACATGTCGAAACTTACTTGCCATCCCGTGATGCCTTCAGAAGACATTTGGGAGGACTGCTATTTTCGTGTTATAATTTTTGAAAGGTTAAAGATTAATTCTACAGAGAGGTAACGGTCATCTCTTTGGAAACACACATTACCCTAGGCATGGGAGTCTCAGGATACATAAGAAACTCCTTTTGCCCACAGATACTCAGTACAAAAAAGTATTTCAAGGTCATACTACCAAGGTTGTATAAGGAGAGTAATCAGGCAACTTCTTCTGATCCGAATGAGGAGTGTGAGAGGTGACTTCTTGGGGAAATGATGCTAGGGTTCTCTTAAAGGACACGCTGCCATAGTTAGTCAAGTTTAACCATTTTCCCAATGTGATGGCAGTGCAGGACTCCAATATTTACAATTTTTATTTTCCTAAAATACACAGAAAGTCTTTGAGATCTGATATCTCCTTGAGCCTCAAACCAAACCATGAATACATTTATAGGAGGACTGTGCTTATTAACCCAGCCCTGGCTTTAATGATTGTTTTAGGTACCATGATCTTTTTTGGATACATGGAGTGGTTTCCTTTTTTTTTTGTTTTTTTGACAGTGATATTTTCTACCTTGTAGCAGAGATGGGTCAGAATGTGTTTGAAAATTAAAAAAAAAAAAAAAACAACTTTCCAAGCAAAGGCAAGACTTTTTAAGTTTGTTCTCACTGGAATCTGGATCTAGGCAACTTCATCTTTTTTTTTTTCCCAAGCAAATCTTGAGAGGACGAGACAAATGGATTGTGGAACTGGAGGGAATCTCATTTTTTAATCTTTTGTTTTAGTGAGAGTTTATAGCTTTCCTATAATATATGTGGGTTGAGAAAAATTGGTAAAGACCTCTTCAAGGACTTTTTGATACGTCCCCTCATGTTTCAAGAAGGATCATGTCTATGTGTCTTTATTTCTGTACAGGGCCCTCCATGTTCAGAGGCAAAGCAAAGTAAATTCATTTCGTGCTAATGAGCGAGTTGGGATATGTTGGCCCAAACTGTGTCCTTTTCTTCTTGGGAAGATGATGATGAAGCCATCAACTTTTTACAAATGTACTCTCCAAAAATTCCCAGCAGCACTTTGCCCTTGCTGTTGAGACAGTGAGTCTGCCATCGTGAGCTTGCCGCTTAGAGCCTGTGGTTCAAAGGAAACCAGAGGCCTCATTCTGTTCCTTCTCTCTCCATGGGGGTCCCAGCAGGAAAGAGATAACATGCCCAAATCGAGTATTTTATGTAAGATTTAACAACACAAAGAGTATCATGGTGGGGGTAGATTGTAGAACAAAAATAAGAGATAGTTTCCCAGGGGTAGAGATGGGAGTGGATGTTAGCCTCCTGCACACCAACAAGCAAGGAGGGGAAGCAGATGTAGGACACAGATGAGGTTGTCTGTATGGAGGGGGCAATGGCAGGAGCCCTAAGCTTTGCATGGAGAATCCAGCCCACCTGTAGTGATGCCCCTCTTCTGGACAAGGCCCTAAGGGAATAGACGTCCTTCTCCTCACTCCCTGCCATTGATCTAGGCCTGCTGGAATCCAGATGATGAACAGAGCTTATTGATATTGGTTAACATTTTCACACATGGAGCTAAGGACAGAAGAATGAAGAGAGTGAATTTGGATAGGGAAGTGGAAGGTCCCAGCATGGCTGTCCAATTCATTTCTTCCCTGAAGGTCACTGGCCCTGTCTAGGTTAAGCCCTCCTCTTGATCTGTCATTTCTCAGCTGAGCCTTGTGTCTATCACCGGGGCCAGAACCTTGACACAGAAGTATCAGTTTATCACGGCCCCAGCTGGGAAATCAAGCCCCAGTTGGGTGGTTAGACAAGCAGGTCCTTGCACCTCCTTTCAGCTGTCTCTGAAGGGTTTTATTTTGTATCAGGAAGTAGCCAAGAGAATCCCTGAATTCCTGTGAAACTTGAGTCCTCTGTGAAAATGAGAAGGAAATTATCACACTGTGGTTGATGATTCACAAAAATTAGTCACTAAATGCGTAGAGATTTGGGACTAATAGTGATCCCCTTTGGGGGGCCTTCATTAACAAGATTATTGGTGTATTTAGAGCTCTAAAGACACTGGCTCCTCTTCACAGCTCTCCAGAGTTTATAACTAGTCGGAAGTAGCATTGCAGGTTGGGCAACCCCACAACTCACCGTCTCCCCTCTTGGAATGATTCAAAGAACTCATATTACATGGGAAGACCTTCTTTTTAGTTTGTTTAGTTCAATCAATATTGTGAATGAAATACCTTAGCTTATATGTATGTTTGATGAATTCTCTGTTTCCTAAGATTCTTGAGATAGAATGGGTTGAATGCAATCAGATCACACCACACAATCTTAATAGCACCACAGATGCTGAATCCGGCCAGCCTGCCCACACTTGCTCTTAGGGCCTCCCTGTCCAGAACCCAGGTGATTCCGCCACCAGTCAAGTTCAGTGAGGCCAGTAGTGGACTGCTATGTTCTTCAGCTTGCAGGGATTTGAACTGAGAAACACAGAAAAAAGACTACCAGTTGGGGGATAAATGCTGAAACTGAGAAGTCTTGTGGTTTCAGGAATTGGGTGTCCAAATGGGACCCTGTTTAAGGAAGAATGGTAAGGGAGCAGAAACCATGAGAAGGCAAGAAGCTTCGCTGGGCATGGTGGTACATGCCTGTAGTCCCAGGTAATTAGGAGGCTGAGGCAAGACGATCTTTGAGGGCAAGAGTTTGAGACCAGCCATGGCAATATAATGAGACTCCCATCTATGCAAAAAGAAAAATTAAAAAATTAGCCCGGGCTATAGGCAAGTCTAAGGCAGGATGGTTTAAGCCTAGCAGTTCAAGGCAGCAGGGAGCTATGATTGCATCACTGCACTCTAGCCTGGGTGATAGAGTGCAACCCTGTCTCGGAATAAAAAAGCATATTAATATGTTAGCATAGCAGTATTCCCAGATAGTTTTTTGTTTGTTGGGAGGTTGGGCTTTGGGGGGGCGGAGTTAATACTTTGCATGAAATATCTTATTTTATAACAGTGAAAAAAAAAACAAAAAGCAGGAAGCTGACCAGTAAAGAAGAGAAAGGAACAGAAATGCAGAGAGGAAGAAGGGATGTTGAAAGAGAGGAAACAAAGTGAGACAGAGGATGTGTGGGGGGGGTATGTCAGAGAGGGGGGGGGTGTGAGCCCAGCTGGCCCGTCTCTCAGACCAAGGGCCTCCATTCCTCCCAGCTTGCTAGTTTCTGGCTCTGTTTTCCATGAGACCTGACTGCACTTTGGTCTGCAGTCATGGGCCCTGTGGTATCCCCCCATCTGCCACGAGAAGGGCCTTGTCTGCCGCATAAGGCTCCTCGCTGGTCTGCATGACTCAGTTCTGGGGTGGGGAGAGACTGTCCAGCTTCAGTGCGTTTCCAGAATCCTGAGCTACAAAAGGTCAACAGCTGTGTTATTGCAAACTCTGTGGCCTGCGTCTCATCAGTGCCAACATGCACAGCACTCTGACAACAGTTCTTTGTTAACACTGGGGAGCCCCCAAAGCCCTGGGGTAAGTCCATCACCACCCACATTGTAAGGTGGTGGGATGAACAGGCCAGGATGCAATGAAATAAAAGGAAAGGAAAAAAGAAGGAAGGGAAGAAAGAAAGAGTGATAAGGAGAAGGATGGAAAGGAGGAAGGGAGGAAGGGAGGGGGGAGGAAGGAATGGGGAAAGGAAGGGATAGGGAAGATGGGATAGAGGGAAGGAGGGAGGGGAATGGAGGAAGGGAGGGAAGGAGGGAGAAAGGGAAGGAGGGAGGGAGAAATGGAGAGAGAAAGGGAGGGAGAAAGAGAGGAAGGGAAGAAAGGGATGCAGGAAGGAAGGAAGGGAGAGAGAGAGAGAGAGGGAGGGAAAGAGGAATTGAGAAAGGGAGGGAGGGAGGGAGTGAGAAAGGAAGGGGGGAGAAACAGGGGAAGGGCGGGAAGACAGAAGGGAAGCCACCAAGGGTAGGCACTATCTGGCTTTTGACCTGCCCAGATCCATCCACTTTCTTGATTGACCTCTGCCTCAGTCTTTCTGGACCCTTCTCTCGTGTTCACATGGCGTTTCTTTAAAAAGACAAAGCAGATGATGAGCACAGTGTGAGTGACGTTCCCTTAGGGAGGGAGGTGTCAAATGAGAAAGGAGAGAAAAACTCTGGGGGAGCATGTCTTGAGGCCACAATCCTGGGAAGGACAGCCTATCTGGGTCTTGGTTACTTCATTAGATTTATAAAGTGCCTTTGAAAAGAGCAGGACGCTCTGGGGACGAGTCAACCGCTGGCGGGTGAGGGGAGGTTTTCTACTGCATCAGTGACAGCAGATTCGGCCCTTGAGATCAAAGTCAAAGAAGAAATTCTAAAGAAATTCTCCCCATTGTGTTCAGGAGTCACCCTGAACTATTCCCTAGGCTTTCCCCCTCACCACTTCTGGTGATGAGGCAGTGAGCACAGGCTGCGAAATTCTTGGGCAAGCATTTTCACCTCTTGGAACCTCAGTTTCCTCTTCTATACAATGTGAGCCATGAGGTTAACACCGCTGGGTGATGATGTGAAGATCCAGTAGGAAGGTGAAGAGCTGAGCCTCCACATTGCCTTGTGCCTGGAAGCTTCCAGTAGGTCTTAGCTAGAGCTGTCATCTCCATCTTCATGACGATCCTCTGCCACTTCAGGGGTGTGAGTCGTGACAGCATTTCAGGAAACGTTCCTTTCTTCCCACCCAACATGATAGCTGCCTCCAAGTAACGCTTAATACTCATTCACAGATGCAGGCAAAAACATGACCATCAGCTGACCAGGAGACTCATGTTGAAGCAACTTCTTCCACTGTCTGTTCCCCAAGGCTCTCCTTTGAAGATGTGCACAGATGCGCTCATTCATTCTTGAAACCCACATGCCTGCATTGTTCCTGCTACTGAAGACTCACCAGTGAAGATAAACTGAGTTCTGAGGGATATTGGGCTGTGAACTCTACGGATGTCGGTATTCTTATCTGTGCATGCCTTTGGTTTTCCTCTTGCAAGACCAGTTGCCTCATCTGCCTGTACAGTGTTGGATGAAGTGACAGTGGCCCACCAGAGCTGTGTAAGGTGTTTTAGGATTCTCAGAAGAAGAAAGAAACCATCCTCTTCACCTAGCTAGCTCTCTTATCCTTTCTGTTACTCCTGCCTGCTCCCTTTGTTGCCACTCAAGCCCTCTGTTACCTCCTCTGCAGATGTGAAGCAGAGGCTCATCACCAGCCCCTCCTGGCACTCAGGAGTGGTCAACTGCTTACTTGTATGTTTGTATTCCTGGTTTGGCCGCCATATGCCTTTCTGGCTGTTGCATATCTCCCAGTGCCTGCATCAGTCCTTTTCTTAACCCTTGGCTGTGCTTCCATTTCCCATGAACCTCTGACCAAGGAAAGATGTTCCTTTCTTTGGGAAGACTGGAGAAATGTCATACATTAAAGTATTTGCAAGTCCACTGAGTGAGGAGATCTGGTGCAAGGAGACACCTATCTAGCTGGCCTGGTGGGAGAGATCAGCCCTAATGGTCCATGGAGCAAAGAAGGTGAGAGCTGGAAAGCCTTCCCCTGCTGCTTCATTATTGGAAGCTCTGCTAGCTCCCAGCAGCCGTGGCCATGGCCTTCACCCAGTTGCAACAAGATGATCTCAGAACCCAGCACTTTGGAATGTCCATCTCTGTCCACATGAGTAGATCTGAAGTGTGTACTCTCGTGAAGCTTGTGTGTGTGTGTGTGTGTGTGTGTGTGTGTGTGTGTGTGTGTGTGTGTGTGGAGATCCAGGGGAAGGCAGTTCAAACTAGTTTGGCTCAGATCAGCGCCTTTTACATCTTATGTGCCCATCTGTGTGCATGGTGTGGGTCTGTGTGGGTTTTTATTTTTCCTCTGTCAGAATGAAAGATTTTATTAACATCAGCTCCCTGTCTTTTCCCATTACTCCGTCCCAATGGCTGTTACAGAAGTTGGCCCACAGTAGCCTCAAGCCGAAGCAACAAGGGTCCTCACAGCAGAAAGATCACCTAGTAAAAATTAGCTGGAAGGCAGCAAGATGGGGCAGCCTGCCCGGGTCCCTCTCCCCCTGAGGGCAGCGTCCTCTCAGCCCTCCTTGAGGAATATAAATAGCCCCAGAAGTCATTGAATGCTAAGTTCCTCCTCCCCGAACCTAATAAGTAGGCAATCAGGATTTAACGACCCACAAATTTCCAATTTTTTAGTTTATGAAAAAATATATATATACATATAATTTTTACCTCACTTAGAGACTCATCTTTAAAAAAAAAAATTCACCGACTTCCTCCCTCTCTTTCCGATGAGGAAAACTGGACTATTTATGCTGCATTTTCGGCTTTTTTTCATATATAATTTTTCATATAAATGCACATTTTCCCCTTCTTTCGGGGCGGAAATTTAACTTTTGTGGAAATGTGATGTGTGTTTAAATGACCAATTTCATAGCCAATATGTCTGATAATTGCGGGGAGATACTGAGTTAACTTGTAGCAATGAGTTTCTGTGACAAAGGAAATCAGTTTGTTTGCAGTAAGCAGAGGATAACAGGCGTCGAAACTTTACTATTTGGGGGGTGGGGGGAAGATGGGGAAGGGAGGCCCTGAAATTGCTTTTTATAATTAAAAAGGGAATCTCAGATGTTTTATATCTTGAATATTTACAATGAAACCTTTAAGTGCTTGTCAAGAGGGTAATGTGTCATTAACTGGGGACTCTGCCTCGCCTCTCCTCTCGGACATGACAGTTACGGCAGGATAAGAGAAGAGTAATTATAGTTCAGCAGGGCTGCCAGGTGTGATAAATGACTAATCAGCACGCAGGAGCCTCCGTCCTCAAAGGAGGACTATTACAGTGTTATCAGCTGCAGGCCTGGGTGCACGGGGCCCCAAACAGGGATGGGGACGGGACCTTGCACTGCGCGGCTTGGCATGCAGCTCGTGAGTGAGCCCGCGGCTATCTCTTAGTTTTGTCACCAGCGGCTTTGTGCAGCTGCCACCAGGGGAAAGGAAACACACAGGAGCTCCAGCAATCTGCCTCATTCTAATATTTATATAACACACTCGCCAGCCTCCGCGGCCCAAGTCCCGGGGTGGCTTTTTGGGGGGCAGCTTTGATGGCAGACGAGCCCTCAAGAAACCCATTCTCCCTGATGGCGCCAGCTGGCCTCTGCTGTGCCTCTCGTGTCTGTTGGGCACGGGCGTTATTGACAATATCTTTGACTGCTTCCCACGTGGGGATAGTGCAGTGTTCCCTGGGCCAACTGACAGCTCAGCCTTGTCCTGAAGAGCCCCAGAGCTACCATGGGGACACTCTGGACCCTTTTTCCTGAATGTTCTCTCACTCTGCTCAGTGGCAAAGCACCTTTGCATTTGATTCATTTATTTATTATGATCAGGAAACATTACCTGTCAACATTGGATAAACTGTCACAGGGAAATTAATCAAAACCCCATCGGACACACTGCAGTACATCGATTATTCCCTTATAACCCCTCCTGTTGTGATTTTTTTTTCTCCCCCGTCCCCTTACATGCCAAAGTGTGGCATTGGAGTAACAATACCATTTTTAAAATAACGTTAAAAAAATGCACATCAGGAAAATAGACATCTGAAGATGAAGAGGTGCTTCTTATGAAAAAGAACATGATGTGCTTTAAAAGAAAAAAAAAAGGAGATAGGATGACACTTTGGATACAAAGGTTATTTTTATAATACTTGCATTTTTATCGGTTGACATATTTTAACAGGGAGCCCTGACTGAAGTCACAAAAATTATGAATCCGGCACCAAGCTCCTTATCTGACAAATGCAATGCGAACAGTCTCGTTCTTATCAATGAGATCAGATTTCAAAAATGAATGCGAAGACCCAGGCGTTGCTTTGTGCACAGATAACCTTGCAGGCACGAACTCCCAAACCAGAATAAAAGAATTCTCTATGAAATAATGGGCCAGGAAGCCCAGTCGCGTCACACTGTAATAGACAGTGGGGGGTGGAATCAAAAGGGGGAAAAAAACTCATTTCATCTCAGTTAATGGCAGGGAAACGAAGGCAGAGAAGGACTTTCTTTGGAGCGGAGCTGGTGCGACAAAGCCCAGGGTTTCGCCGTGTCACGCACCATTTGCTGCTGCACTGAGGCTCTTTCAGGAGCTGTGAAGCCATTATTATAATGTGAAAAAGGTGGCAAGAAATACTCCCTTCTGGACACTGGAAGGGCAAATGAGGTGCATGGCTTTCTTTCTTTCTTTTCTTTTCTTCTTTTTTCTACTCCCAGTCTCTCTCCTTTCCCTTTCTGTACAATGCACTCACAAAGGGTTCCCTGTCCCCGTGGTAAAAAGTCTAAAGGATGCCAAGGAGTTCGCTGTGCCCTTAGATAAACAGTTTGTCTTGGCTTTGCCCCCCTCCTTTTGTGACTTAGCTGGCTGGGAGGCAGCAAAAGTATGTTCCGAGTTCAGCCTCTCTGCTCACATTATTTTCAAGTAAGAGATTCCGAAGCCCATGCCCAGGCTTCTAGCAGAAAAGACAGAACAGAGGTATCTCTCCATCCCAGCCAGCCTGCCTTCTACCCAACTCCCTTTCCTGCTGGGCTGGGAAAGGGAGGGAAAGGAAGGGGTGTCCCACACTGAGACAGGGGTGTGGGAACTGCTGTACTTGGGGCAGAGTACACAGAATGAGAAGTTGAAGGAAAGCCTTTCTTTTTTTGTCTTTAGATGTGATTTAAAAAAAAAAAAAGAGGTTTCTTTAGAGTGTTGTTTGGTAAAACTAAGTTCTTTGTGAATGATGGAACCCAGGTTGGGACTTAGACAGCCTTCTTCTAACTGAAAGATAAATGTGGTTGCTACCGTCTTTTTTAAATAATGAAAGAAAAAAAAAAAGAAAACTGAGAAACTGCAAACGGGCTTGTTCTTCTGTGGTTGATGGGGACAGCAAGATTACATACATAGGCAACATTTGATTCTCAGGACTGGTAAAGTGTGAAGAACGGCAGTGACATTGTAGTCTTCAATAAATCACTATAAACATGTTTATGAACCCTGCAATTTACTGTCTTTTAAATGCAAATTCAAAGGGGCACCGTTGCAAGTGTAAAGGAGACCCGAGGTGGCCTGAAGGAATTGTAAAATGTTGCAGTCGGTTTTGGAGATTGTGTGATCTTAAATGGGGCCATTTCCAAGTGATTTTTGCATTTACACCTCTGTGACAGCTCCGTTAATTTATTAAGGAGATTGCTGTGAGTTACTGTAAGTTGCAGGAAGATGGAGGCCCCCAGCCTGGAGTTAAACTGTGGCTTTGAAGGAAAGACATTTTCATTTCACTGAAGGAAAGGGGAAAACTGCTCATTTCCAACCCAGATCCCAAAAGCACTTTTTGTAAAATGAAGTCAGCACGTGCCCCTCTCCATGAAAATCAGCTCAGATGTACATTTTTTTCTTTTAAATGACACTCTCATCTTCCTTAAAGAAAATCTCTATTTAGAAATGTTGAAGACTTGTGGATAAATAAAATAAGTTTGGAAAGGGCAGGATTGAGCCAGACCCCTTTCCTGCAGGGCACATCCTGAAAGGTAGATCTCACCTTGTGATTTTCCTACCCCTGCGTAGAAAGCACAGGTAAGAGTGAAATAGAAAGCGGGTGATAGAGTTCTTGACCCCCAGCTTCTCCACCTGTAAGACGATTTGCTCTAAGTTGCAATAAGCTGATGCATACGTATTGATAAAATGTTTAGCACAGGGCCAGACCCGTGGGTACAGATCCATAAGTATCAGTGCAAGTCTGTGCTTTTAATTCTCTTTCCACACCTTTCCATTCCCCCTATCTAATGTGGGGAGAGAAGAGGAGATTACAGTGAGAGATGGTAGACAGTCTACATCAGCATTTAGATTAGAATTAAGGTTACGTCCACGCAGGGATAGTCTAGTGTACAACACGTCCCCCAAACGTGGGGACAATATGGCAAATACAGGCAGGTACAGTGAAAGAAAGTAAACAGCCCATGAAAACAGGTTGCTCTGCAGTTTTCCCAACTGTTCCCTTCCCGCTTCCCACCTGCCTCGTATGGAAAACACCCGAAGTAGGCAGTGTTTATAGAGCCATCGCTTGCAGAACATCTCCCCGGCCTCCGACATATGTGGCGTAAACGCTGCGGAGCTGTGTCCTCACTTGCTGCTCCTGCAAAAAGCGTTTTGCTTGTTTTCAAACACGAGCGTCGGTCGTCTCCCACGCCTGGGAGCGTGCGAGGTGCCTATCTGCTCGCCTTGGCAGCCCCTCGCTCAAATGCGCCTCTCTGGCAGGCCCTGTCTGCTGATAGCGCTGCCACGGAGCGGCTGTCAGATTCCAAAGGCATTATACCATCTGGTTTTCCAATCTTCTGCACTTCAGCATGGACATATGTTCGAGTGGGTCGCGTGTGCGCGTGGCGAGGGGGTGCTTTTTTCCGGGGGAGTGTAAGGGGGGAGGATGCCCATCTCCAAGAGGCCCAGTTTGAAATCAAATTCTAAACGATACCAAAACGAATTTTGGAATAGAAGGCCACCTCCATAAAACTGTCCTGACACCAGCCTCAGAGACAATGCCCCTTACCTGTGTGCCGATAAGCAAGGAGATTCCTGGCTTGGATCTGTTTTTCTTTTTATCCTGGTGACATGCAACAGAATTTTTTTAAAAATAGGTTTCTGAGGGAAGGAGAGAGGGGGTGGGGTCTTGGTGTGTGCCACACTCTTTGGGGGTGAGACACAATTGTAAGAGAGTCTTTACCTAACAAGTGCAATCAGCGTGACCTGGTTTCGTGTACCCTCAATGCATCCCCAACAATAAATTAAAGAAAAATAATAATAAATAGGTTTCTGGCTCGGCGCCTGTTGTACAGTGGTTACAGCACCAGCCACATGCACTGAGGCTGGCAGGTTCGAGCCTGGCCAGGGTCAGCTAACCAACAATGACAACTGCGACAAGAAAATAGGCAGGTGTTGTGGCAGGCGCCTGTAGTCCCAGCTACTTGGGAGGCTGAGGCAAGTGAATGGCGTAAGCTCAAGAGTTTGAGGTTGCTGTGAGCTGTGATGTCAAGGCACTTTACCCAGGGTGACATAGTCAGACTCTGTCTCAAAATAGAAAAATATAGGTTTACTATTATCTCTGTGTACTCATATGGGCCTCACCTCCCTATTTCCTGGGCTTTCTATAAATCTCCACATTTGCATTTTATTGTTATTATTATTAATTAATTAATTAATTGATTTTTTATTTTTGAGGCACAGTCTCACTCTGTTGCCCAGCCTAGAGTGCCGTAGTGTCATAGCTCACAGCAACCTCAAACTTCTGGGTTCAGGCAATTCTTCTGCCTCAGCCTCCCACGTAGCCAGGATGCCCAGTTAAGTTTTCTATTTTTATTAGAGAACTAAGGTCTCACTCTTACTCAGGCTGGTCTCAAACTCTGAGCTCAAGAGATCCCCTGGCCTCAGCCCCAGAGGGCTAGGATTATGGGCACGAGCCACTGTGATCAGCCCAGATTTATATTTTGTTTTCACACTTTGTTCCTCTGGCTTTGACCTGAGGAATAGTGTGTATATACAGTGGTACCTACGACAGTGACGCTTGTGTTACTGATCACACCAAGAAGCCCAATGCATGTTCCCCCCCTTCTCCCCCCTTACCTTCCTTTCCCTTTCCTCCTACCTCCCCCACCCACAATCTATCTGTTATTCCCTTAGAAAGGAAATATTCAAGCAACTGTAAGGTCAAGCGAGTATGGAATGGAGAGCGGAATAGATTTTCTATGCAGATTTCATGCTCCCTTCCTGGGAATTTCTGAATGTTTTGCAGCCTAATGTGGAGGCTCCAAAATTCTTTAAGAAGATTGCACTATACAAGTAAAATGGGGACATTTGTGTGCCCCATGACGCGCTGAAATGCATATCAGTTCACCCTCTCTGATCGGGGATGTTGGCTACTTGTCTGCCTTCATCACACTCCGAGCTTGTTGAGTGAATGGTCCATAGATCTTTATGCTTTGTCTTCCAGCCCAGAACAGAGGGCAGCCACCTACATAAAAGGGGTTCCCCCACGTGTTTGGAGAATGAACTGAGAGATGCTCAGGGTTTTAAAGACTTTTTAAATTTTTTTTTTTTTTTTGGCCGGGGCTGGGTTTGAACCCGCCACCTCCAACATATAGGGCTGGCACTCTACTCCTTGAGCCACAGGACCCACCCCAAGACTTTTTAATGAGGGATGAGAACAACCAGATGGAGATGGTTGAGCACACCTGAAGTCTGAGTTCAACTCTTGCCTGTACTAGGCATGATCAGGGTGTGGTCAGGTGAGTTAATTGATGCACTTAAGTCTCAGTGTTTAACAGATCCAATGGGTATGGTCATTCCCTCTTCACTTAGAATGTGTAGTGAGAATTAGATGACTTGGGTGTATGTAGGAAAGTGGCTAGCACCCTGCTCAGCATAAAGGAGGGCTCTCTCCTTATTGTTATTAATTAGTGCCTCTCAGTTCTACATGAAAATTTGGGAGTAATCTTACTTCACTCAGATGACCTTTTGAAAGCACCATGTGATCCTTGACCTTCAGGTGCATCCCTAAAAGTCTCCCATGACCGCATCCTGACCTCAGAGAGTGTCTCAGAGTTCTCTTTCACCTGGTGGACCTGGGGTATGGCTGATGCATTTGTAAACATTCAAAGAGCTGGCAAGAAAACTTGCAGGGTAAGTGTTGGCATCTTCCAAGAAAGTCCAGGAGATAATACCAGAGTATGTGAATTTCTAGGAACTAAATGGCTGTTGGAGAGGAGGAGCAGGCAGGCCGAGCAGCATTCCAGAAGCAAGAATCCAAAGTAGCTTTGCAGGTGGGCGGGCGAGGTGGCTCACACTTATAATCCCAGCACTCAGGGAGGCCAAGTCCAGTGCATCACTTGAGCTCAGGAGTTCCAGAACAGCCTGAGAAAGAAGAAGACCCCTGTTTCTACTAAAAATGGGAAAACTAGTCTGGCATTGTGGTAGGTTCCTGTAATCCCAGCTACTCAGGAGACTGAGGCAGGAGGATCGCTTTAAGCCCAAGAGTTTGAGGTTGCCGTAAGCTATGATGCCCCAGCATTCTACCCTAAGGGATAAAGTGAGACTCTGTCTCTAGAAACAAACAAACAAAAAAACTAGTAGCTTTGCTCAACATAATAGCAAGACCAGCTCAAGAGCCCAGTTCCAGGGCTTTTCCTTTTTCTATGGATTCTTCTAAGGACTCCATCAACAAAATGGCAGTGTGTGGAGAAATCTGGGCACGAGTGATTCAGAGACAGGAAGTTATTCAGGGAAGAGAGGATGTTAACAGGAACAGAATTTAGGAGAGCCTTAATCACATTTTTTCTCACTTATATTGTTGCTTATTTTTTATTGTATGCACCAGAGGTATCCATTGACAAAAACAGAGGTCTAATTAAGTCTGAAAGAGTTCTTGTGATAAGTATAAAATCAAAAGTCTGAGTGATAAGAAAGCATTGTGCCATATTTTAACTGGCAGCCTTTTCTTTTTCCTTAGAGAAACATGAAATAAGGGCATCTGGAATCTTAGATTTAGTTAAACACAGTTTCTTTTCCACCAACTGAAGTGTGTAAAGGATCGTTTCATGTTCTTGGGACAAAGGCCAGATCCTTTATGGGACTAACCAGTCTCCGCCGTTGTTTTTTCCGCCCTCTCTATGGCCGCGTTCAGCGCCAGCTCCCTGCAGCCCCGAGCTGGGTTCCCAGCCAGCACCCACTCGGGCACATCGTCGGTACCTCTCCTCACAGGTTTCCAACTTTGCCTTGAGTATTCTCTTTCTTCCTTCCTACTTTGTGGGTGGACAGAACAGTGATCCCCCCCCCCCACAAAGATGTCCACGTTCTAGTCCCCAGAACCTGGGAAGATTTTAGTTTGCACGGTAGACAAGGAAATGGGATTACAAATGGAATTAAGGTGGTTGCTAATCACTGATTTTAAAATTGGGATATTACCCTGGATTATCTGGGCGGGCCCAATCTAATCATAAATGGGGAAAAAAACAGGCAGATGAGTCCTGATCAGGGAGAGAGGAGAGTGAAAAGGGCTTGGCTTGATGTTACCAGCTCTGAAGATGGAGGAAGGGGCCATGAACTGAGTGAGGCTTGCAAGGCAGGCTCTAGAGCAAAGTTTTTCAACCTTTTTCATCTCATAGCACACTTGAACCTGTAATTAAATTTCCACGGCACACTTAACTTATGTTGATCAAAAATAAAAAAGTAAAGAAAAAGAGTATGCTTATTGTGCTTTGAACTTCTTTTGAAAATAATTTACTGAATGATCTTTAAAATTTTTCATGGCATGCCTAAGATCAGGCGTCCTCAAACTTTTTAAACAGGGGGCCAATTCACTGTCCCTCAGACCGTTGAAGGGCCAGACTATAGTTTAAAAAAAAAAAAAAAACAGCTATGAACTAATTCCTATGCACACTGCACATATCTTATTTTGAAGTAAAAAACAAAACGGGAACAAATACAATTCACACCGAAGCATGTGGCCCACGGGCCGTAGTTTGAGGACCCCTGCCTAAGATCCTCTTATAGCACACCAGTTAAAAAGCACTGCTCTAGAAGCTGAGTGACAGGGCAGTAGATTCCCCCTTAGACTCTCTAGAAAGGGACTTGTCTGTGCTAACTCCTTGACTTTTGCATTTTGGACCTCTTACCTCCAGAACTGTAGGAAAGTAAATTTGTCATTTTAAGCTGCTGAGTTTGGGGTAATTTTGTTACAACAGCCGTAGGAAGCTGATATACCCTCTCAAAGCCCCTTTCTTGGGGAGTTTTTGCTCCGCTTCCCCTATAAGTTCTCAGAGGACCACAGAACTCTCCTCCAGGGTACTGCCATGGTTTGTCACATTGCACTTACTTTTTTAATGACTTGATTCAAGCTCCTCTCCCCCATTAGACATGGGCAGGAATAGTGTATAGTTCACTGCGATATTCTCAGGGCCCACCGTTGCCCAGGGGCCCAAGAGGACCTCAGTGGGTATCAGTGGTAGAATGAATGAATGCTCAAAAGTGTCAGTACATGGATCAACTAAATAATCTGCAGGAGAAAGAAGAGCAAAGCCAAGATCAACTTTAATTAAACACATGTCTCACATCCAGGTGCCAGCCAGGGAGAGGAGATTTCAGTTGCTGCTGAATGCAATTTTGCATAAGGAGTCTGGAAGACCCAACCCCACGGAAAAGCCAGTCTTGGTTAGAGACAGGCAGGAAGCTTTGCCTTCTCTCCCAAGACAAAGGCCTCCCCACCCCGCCTAAATCCAGCACACAATCAGCTGCTCTCCTGCCCCCAACCGCCACCCCCCAATCTCAGCGGGAGAGTCAGGCTGCATATTTCTTTAAGGGATGCTGTTGAGTTTCTTCTGGTGGAGGAAGGATTTGTAGCAAAACCCAGCATGTAACTTGAGTGTTCTGTGAAGCCAGATATTGGTGCCAAGCTAAATTTGTGTGTGCAGCTTCTGTTTAAGGCAATTATATAGTGTGTAATACCCAATAGAGAAATTAAGTCGAAGTACATTTTGCCCGTAGAGATTATCCTCTCAGTTGGATTTATTTTAAACAAGTTTTGCCCCTTCTGCATTAAGGTGCGTGCAATAAATCACTTATGTAATAAACTACACTATATTACGTGGAAAAAAAAAGTGAGCCAGGGGTAGGGGGCAGAGACTTCACATGGAGCCAGACCTCGGGCATGAAGGGAGGGGAAGGGAGGCGAAAAGCAGAGGGAGGGATGGTTTTGCAGCAGGAAGTTGGAAAGGGGGCAGATGGGAGCCTCTCCACCACCAACCTCATGACTCTGCTATAGAGACACTTATGTAACAGCTGCAGTGATGTCGCTTCAGAAAAAGTTACACAGCTTGTGTTTCTAGAGCAACCTCTCCGCTTATCTTAATTACCAGTGGTCCATGGTGGGGCTGAAGGGGAGGAAAAAAAGATGTAAGATTTTATGAAAGATAAGAAAAACAGGGCTGGGGGAGGGGACAGGGGTGTTACTAGGGGCTCTTGGGACAACAGGGATTTGTTATCATTGTAAATAATGTTAATAATAATCTAGGAATGAAAACAGAATAGCCCGTGAAAACCTTGGATTTCAGATGAACAAGGGGTGATTTTTACGGTAAATATATCCCATGAAATATACGAGACACGCTATTCTGGCAAATTGTTCGTTACTTTTCTAAAATTCATATTTCACTGGATATCCTTTGTTTTTATTTGCTAACTTCTGACAAACCTCATCACAGCAGAACTAATATGATGACTATTTGGACAGCAGGTAGGTTATTTCGCCCTCTGAATCTGGATAGGGACCTTTGTTAGGTATTTCGTGTACGTTGTCGGATTGAATCGCCACGAGCAAACTAGGAGAAAGACACTGCGTTTATTCCCATTTCACAGAGGAGTAAACTGAGGTTTATAAATGTTTGCTAACACATCGGCGTTCTTTCTGTCTGTAAGGAGAAGGCCCTGGGATCACACCAAGGCCTGTCTGGTTCCAAAATGCACCCGCCTAACCACCAAGTTACACAATCTGTTATAGATGCTGATCTGAAAAATAACTTCACGATGAAACATTCTAAAAGAGGCTGCTGGTTCTCCTTCATGCAAAAAACCATGAGAGCCAAACAATCTATGCTGTTTAGGAAAGAAAAATGATATCACTGAGAAAATCATTTAAAAACTTCCTGGTGAATGCACACGGTTCGCCAAGGCGTGCCTGCCACGGGGCCTCGCAGCTCAGTTAGGAACAAGATGCTTCATGCAGGCCTCATTCTCCCACGGAAGAACCCCGTTCCAGAACCCTCCTCCTCGGAGAGCCAAGAGAAGCCACTCCAATTTACATATTTGTCATCCTCTGACTTTGAGAGCCCAATAAAACCGAGCGCTTAGTGAGAATCAGACGTGGATGAGCTGCCTGTAATTTATGATTTAATGCAGCCCGGTATAAAAATAGGCAATGAAACCCAAAGGCAATCAAACGCTATTGTCACAAGGAACGGGAGGAACGGGGACGTGACGTGACATTCCCTGACAACCCGCTGTACACCGGGAACATTCCACGTGTTGTTTCATTTCATCCTCCCGTTAGGAGAGCCAAGCCTCTTCCGTTTATCTGTCGCTGGGTAACAAAGTACCCCTCAATTTACTGGCGTCAAATGACCACTGTTTTCTTAGATCTCAAGTGCTTTTCTGGGTCAGGACTTTGGAGAGGGCTTGGCTGGCTGAGGTTCCTTTTGCCGTGGTCTTTGGTGAAGGTCATTTAGTGGTACTTAGGGCTGGCCTGGGAGGTCGGGGATGGCTCTGCTCACATGTCCTGGGCCTTGCTGGGCATGACAGGGCGGAGTGTGGTCTCAGGGTGGTTGGACCTTCCAGGGAAGCTGTCCCAGCAATGTGGTGGGGAGGGTTGCTTGGCCTTTTCTGACCTCGCCTCTGAAGTCACAGAGTGTCATTTCCACTGTACCATTGGGGGCAGCAGTCCCAAGCCCAGCAACATGAAAGGGAAGGAAATACAGACACCACCGTGACAAGAGGAGCAGTGAAGAATCCGTGGCCAGTTTTTATATCTATTACAGGGACTTGGCTTTTTGCTCTTATCTTTGCCAAGAAAGTTTTCCCCTCTCTACGTGGCCAAACCCTCTTCACCCTTCGTGTCTCTCCTAGGGGCTCTTGGTAACCCAAACTGGGACACCAGGTCCCAAGGGGTGTCACCGTGTCACCATGCTCTGACCTCAGTCTCCTGTGTTACCTTTTGCAAACCACAGACCACACCCTGCCACACCATCGTGTTTATTTCCTCGTTTACCCGTTATCACCCGTCTACCCACATCAGGCAAGAGCACAGGACCCCGGTTCTGTTTGACCTGCTCCCTGCTGTGTTCCAGCACCACGGAAGACAGCACTGCATCCAGCACGTTCAAGTTTCTCCACGTTGAATTAACAAATGAACCAAAGCGCCTGGAAATACCAAATGGAGAACCAGCGCCGTGGACGTGACCTCCTCCAAGGAAAATTCCTGGGATAACAGAGCATTCATTCACATCTGCCAGGAGGACTTGAATCTTTCCTATTTTTCCATTGGCCCCAAGAGTGCAGGAACAGAGCCGAAAAGTACGCGAGGGCAGACACAGCTGCGGTCAGAGGCAGCCCCTGTTGGCATTGGCCCCGTCCCCCAGGTGCTGCTGGTTTTATTACACAGCCCCGCTGACCATGTGGCCATGATCACAGGTCGGCATTCCAATCCCTCTGGCTCTCGCGTTCCTCTTCCCTTTTGAAATACGCTGATGAGGCCCCATCATCAGGTCCGCCCCAACTTCTGTTTATACTGGTGCAAAGTGAAGGCTGCTCACACTCTGAGAGTTTCTCGGGAAGGTATTAAATGTGTTTTGAAAATACTTGAAAGTCCAGCTGTGTGTGCTTTAGTTTTATATTTAGCCTTAAATTAGAGACTCCATATACCTCAAGTAATAAAAAGGCACAGCGGGGACTGAGTTTTCCTTAAGTTTGCTGGGCCCCTGCAACCTAGGTGAGATTTTATTATTTGCAATTTTTTTTTTCTTTTTGGTTTAATTTTGCAGCTTAATGCTGGCCTTTTATACTCCTAGAGCCCCCCTCTTGGGTTTCAGAAAGGAGTTATTGTTGTTTTCCCTTCGCTTGAATTTAATAAAAGAAAAGGGAGGAGGAAGGAGGAGAAAACAGCTCAAACTGGCTGCTCATTGGCCCAGCCCCTGTCAGTCAGCCCTGGACACGCCCCGAGACACACAAGGCCGAGTCTCAGGGAGCCTTCCGCCGCCATCTTTCTCTGTTGCCTTCCCTTTTGTTCTGAACACAGTCTTGCTCTCCGCTTTATGACACCCCTCTCCAGCTGAGGTTCCCAAGAGTCTATGTTGGGTTAATGTCCAAGGCTCCTCACTGACCCCTGGGAGGAGATGGAAAAACTTACTACTCCATTGAAGGGCAAAGCCCCAGAAGCAAGGTGGCCATAGCCAAGGATGGGAGCTGAGCAGGGTGGTTTCTTAGGGTTGTCATAATCAAGAGCCACAATCCAGGTAGCTCAAAACAGCAGGACTGTATTTTCTCATACTTTTAGCGGCTGGAAGTTTCCAAGTCAAGGTGTTGGCAAGGCCATCCTCTCTCTGCCAGCTCTCGTGGAGACTTCATCCTTGCATCTTCCCAGCTGTACAGTATTTCCCGGCAGCCCTTGGTGTTTGGGGTGTGTGGCAGCCCCATTCCAATCCCTGCCTCTGTCTCCACATCTTCTTGTGGTCGTCTTCCCTGTCTGTGTATTTCTATCTTCACATGGTCTCCTTCTAAGGTGCCATTGAACCCACTATGACCTCATCTTAACCAAGTACATCTGTGAAGACCCTATTTTCAAATAGGCTTCCATTCTGAGGTTCTAGGTGAGCTTGCCCTTTGGGGGAGTCTCCATTTAGCCCCCTACATATGGGTTCAAGCAGGCAGAACACAGCTCAGGCTAAGAAGGTACCCAAATTATGGTGAAGCTTTGCAATGTCAGGGTGGAGAGGAGGGCAGCCCTGGCTCCTGGAGGAAATCCAGCCACGCTCTCTGGCTACCCCCAGACCTTGCTGGGGCAGGACACAGAGTTTGGTCCGCTCTCTCAGCAGGCATTTGCCGTCACCTCTTATGTGCCGGGCCATGGGCTCAGTACCAGGCAGACCCAGACCAAAAAGGCACAGTCACTGCAGTCGGAAAGTCCCTGGTCTTGTAGGGGTTGGGTAGCATGGCTGGCAACAGAGGGAGCAATCGACCTGCAGCCATAGCCCCACAGGAAGCAGAATAGGGGGCCGCAGCTTGGCCCAGGCAGGAGAGGCTTCTCAAAGGACAAGTGGCATTTGGTGACCTGCACACAGAGGAGACTGTCCTAGAACCCAGGAGAAAATGTGCAGAGCAAGAAGTGGTACAGACAGCATCAGGGCAGTGGCAGCGAGAGGCAGAGCTGGGACTGGGGAGGCCTCGGGGCCAGCCTAAGTAGGACGTTAGGTACCAGATTAGGGTGTTTGTTTCTAAGCTGAGTCAGGATTAGGAAATGTGATGGAGGAAGCAGGAAGCTGGAGGCATTTGAGGAAGGGGCCCGAGCCCAGGAATCCAGATGGTCTCTAGAAGCTGGAAAAGGCAAGGGGACCAACCCCTAGAGCCTCCAGGATGGACTAATCCTGCCAGCCTTTTGACTTCAGCCAAGTGAAGCTGACTGCAGCCTTCCCACCTGCAGAACACGAAGAGAATCACTGTGTGTTGTTTTCAGCCACCGCATCTGTGATGTGCTGTGACAGGAGCAGCAGGGGACTGACAAACCTTGTGTAGGATCTGCTGTGAGAATGGAGAGGAGAGGCCCCGTCAAGAGATGTTTAGGATTCAGTGTAGCCAAGAGTTGGTGTCCATGGGGTGTGGGGGATGGAAGGAGAAGAGAACTCAGGATGCGTCTCAAATCCCTCACTTAGGAGAGTGAGAGGAGAACAGTTGTATTAGCTAAGATGAAGACTAGAAGAGGGAGTGGAGAGTATGGTTGGGTGATGCCCAGGAGACCCTTGGATGCATGAATTTGTTGCTCAGTGGGCTAAACATGCAGCATCTAGCCTAGGGCCTGGGATACTTTAGACAATAAATGAATGATACTCAAGAGATAAGGACTGTACCCAGCACCCATGGTGGGGAGGGGATAGATTCCAACCTCATCTGGGCAGGTGGTTGGAGAAAGTGAGGACTGGACCGAGCTTTGGAATTTATCAGGTTAAGAGAAGAATTGGATAATGTATCTATTAAGGTCTGACCTTGGGCAAGTCATTGAGCCTATCTGAACCTCAGAATCCTCTTCAGAAGGAAAAGGAAGAATAATGAGTCTTGGGCATGCCAACTATTGAGCAAGCTGCTATCCCCAAAAATGCCTGTGCCAGCCCCTCCTCACCCACCGTACCTCCCTCATGCTTGGATGTTTTTACTTTTAAAAATAATCAGTCCATGGCCAGGTGTGGTAGCTCCTGCCTATAATCCCAGCCCTCTGGGAGGCTGAGGTGGGTAGATTGCTTGAGCTCAGGAGTTTGAGACCAGCCTAAGCAACAGTGAGACCCTGTCTCTACTAAAAATAGAAACACTAAATGGGTGTTGTGGCGGACATCCGTAGTCTCAGTTACTCAGGAGGCTGAGGCCAGAGGATCACTTGAGCCCAAGTATTTGAGGTTGCCATGAGCTGTGACACCATGGCACTCTACCTGGTTGACCCATTCTTCCTCAAAAATAACAGTAATAATGATAGTAATAATCAGTCCATGGTGCATGTCTCTGTTTATCAGGCTGGCTTCCCCAGGAGGCTTTAGCAAATGTTTATGGAGGTTCTGCTGTATCCCAAGCAAGAGTGAGGACCTGGGAACTCAGAAAGGAGCAGACGGACGGGCACTCACATTCAACTGAGGGAAGGGGGCCTGGGTGCTGGGGACAGAAAGGACCAGAGCCCTTTACAGACACAGCATTAGAATCAGATCTGAAACTCCGGTACCCAAAGGACCCACGTTTGTGAGGCAGGTGGAGGGAGGGTCTGGCCCTTAGCAGGGCTTCCCTGACCTCTCCAGGGCTTGGGCACACCTCTCCCTCCGGAATAAGCCAGATCGAAGCCCTTGCCCTGTGGAGCTTGGCAAAGAAATAGACGATTTATAAAATAAATATGCAATCAATAGCATAGGAGAAGTCGGTGAGTGATAGGAAGAAAAGCAATTCAGGGAAGGAAGAAAGGGAGAATGTGGAGAGGGCACTGGATTATTTCGCAAAGACAGTCAGGAAGTCTTGGGATGTGGTAGGAAAGGATAGGACTGGGCATCCCGCAGGTGTATGGGACGGAGGGGACACCATGGAAGAGGTAGGACTGGGCATCCCGCAGGTGCACAGGATGGAGGGGACACCGTGGAAGGGGTAGGACTGGGCATCCCGCAGGTGCACAGGATGGAGGGGACACCATGGAAGGGGTAGGACTGGGCATCCCGCAGGTGCACAGGATGGAGGGGACAGCACGGAAGGGGTAGGACTGGGCATCCCGCAGGTGCACAGGATGGAGGGGACACCATGGAAGGGGTAGGACTGGGCATCCTGCAGGTGCACGGGATGGAGGGGACAGCACGGAAGGGGTAGGACTGGGCATCCCGCTGGTGCACAGGATGGAGGGGACACCATGGCCCTGACAGGGGAGCACCCCTGGGGGCTAGACGGCCTGTCTGGTGGCCATTATGGCGGGAGTGAGGGAGATAGGGACACAGAGTAGATGGGGTCACATTGTGTGGGACCTTGTGGGCCCTACAAGGGCTTTGGCTTCGCCTGTGAGGACCTGGAAGGTTTGGGAGGGCACCGGGGAGAGGAGGGGCAAGATCAGGCTCGCGGTGCCTTCTGACATCTTGCCATCCTTATCTCTCTCTGCAAATACGTATGAAATATAAGATATGTATCTTTATTCATACACACTTCTTTTTAGGAACCATTAAAAACTTGGCAGACATCATGACGGTTTACCCTCAAATTCCCCAGCAGGCCTCTCCAGAGAATAAGGACATTCTCTTACACAACCATTCATATCCACACTACCATTATCACATCCAAGAAAACGCGGTGACAGTGGTGTTATCTGACACGAGTCTATATCCAGATTTCACCACTGTCCTCAGTGTGTGTCCCCTGTAGCTTTTGTTGGTGTTTTGATCTAGAATCCAACTAAGAGTGATCTGGCTTTTGGTTTCATGCCCCTAGAGATGCCCTTAACCTAGAACCTTGTCTTTGCTGTGTTTTATCCCTCTTGGCCTTGGCGTTTGTGAAGAGTCCAGGGATCCCTCTGGCTGCTGACTTGAGAATAAACCATGGCAGCCCAGGCTGGAAGTGTGGCCACTGGTCAGGAGGCTTCTGTGGGGTTCTAGGCCTCTGATGTTCGAGAGAACTTTCTGCGAGGATGGACATCTGTCACCACCCTGGGCAATGTGGGAGCCCATCGTCGCATGCGCTGTTGAGTGCCGGGCATGTGACCAGTACGACATCTGAATTTTTAATTTGGTATCATTGTTATCCATTTAGGGACTCGTACGTATCTGGCTGGTGGCTGCTCTGCCAAGCAGCGCAGCCCCAGACTCGGAGACCACTGTGATTACTCAAAGGATGTGGGAACGAATAACCAGGCAGAAGCAATGGGGGAAGCTCCGCAAAGCAGGACAGAAACCAGCATATCTCCCTTCCCTGGCGGCCAGTCAGTACCTGGATCGTAGCAAGTACGCCTTGGGCTCCTGCCCCGCCAGCCTGGCCCGTGGCAGATTGGCCTGCTATTTGTAAGCCTGCCTGAAGAAAGGCATCATAAGAAAACTGCCACCAGCCGGGAGTAACTTTGTGGCCCTCCAAAAGTGCCCTGTTGACTGTCTCTCACTACACTGCTGGCTGGTCCTCTCCTGCCCCTGCCCTGAGGAGCCTCAGCCTCTGGCAACTCACCCTGCAGCCCTGGGCAGGGATGTGGTGTAGGAGGAAGGATAGAGGGGCAGATGGTTCGGCTCAGAGTGCAGGGAGGGGCCTTCCCCTCTGCATCCTTCCACACGGGCAAGGGCACATGCCTCGGCTTTAAAATAAAACGCGTCCCCCTGCGTCCTCCTGTCCTTCTGGGCTGTGACTAGCAATCAGGTTCTGCCAGGGAGTAGTGAGCAGGGCAGTGACGTGTCTGACCCCAAGAGAGCGGCCCCCATCCCTATCTTGCTTTCCTCAGCTCTGATAACTCTTTCATCTTCCCTCGAGTTTTCTTTTTTTCTTTCCTGTGTCATCTTCTGAAGGTAAAACACAAGTCCCCCATGGTGTCACTTAAAGCTCAGGCACCTGCAGCAAGAGCAGCTAGACTTGCCCACCGCTCACAGCTCATGCACCAAGGGTTAAATCTCAGGCCACCTGGGTCCGGGTCCCTCCCAAGAGCTATGTCGATGTCACGCGAATACATTAATCTGCCCAAGTCGACTGGAAGAACCATTCTGAAATCAGATGGAGCTCCTGGAAGCAAAGCAATTGCAGATTCATTTGTTACTTTTATTATCTCGTTTCTCCTTATTTATTTATTTTTTTGTAGCAGAATTACCTATTACAAGGGGAGGATTGGGGTCTTCTTGATTCTTCTTTCCATTCTCTCTCCTGCCATGCTCCCAGGTGTTTGTAATCACAAACTTTTCTTTCTTTTTTTTTTTTATTAAATCATAATTGTGTACATTGGTGCAATCATGGGGCACAATGTGCTGACTTCATGTACAATCTGAAATATTTTCATCAAACTGTTTAACATAGCCTTCATGGCCTTTTAATCACTGTATGAAGACATTTGTATTCTTTCACTTTTACCCTTCCAAGATGCCGTGTAGGTGTGATGTAATCACAAACTTTTCGTTGGGTTTCTGGGGCCAATGCCAGCGAACACCAGAAACACCGCCTCCCCTGAGGGGACGAGAGGATTCTGCACAGTCTGTAAGGATTTTTTCTCGCCGCCTTTTGTCAGTTGGCATGCGATACGCTTCTCAGGCAGTAATTTAGAGACTGTCAATTCCTGAGAGCCGCCAGGGAGATGAGCCATCGCCTGCGTTTCCTTGCCTTAGCCCGAGTTGGGTCTTTGAGCTGGCAGAGAGCGAGATCTTTTTCTGGGAAGGGATGGTCCTATTTAAGGAAGGCCCTGGGTTTCGTCAAATCTGAAAGGTTTTCAACATCTTTCCAAGAGGATGGTCGTGGGAGGGGTTGTTACGGTCGTTATGACACATTGGGCTGGAGACTGCCGTGCCCGACGGTGATTTATACCAAGATACTCTCCTGGGGAAGGTTCTGCTAGCAGCCGGGCATTGACACGTTATTAATGTTTTCCTGTTTTCTGTTGTCTCTGAATGGAAAAACACTTTGGAGCCTTTAAATTTTCTCAAGATGTCTGTGTTTTCCTGGATCATCTCTCAATTTTCCATGGCATGAAAAAATGCAAATGTTGCTACATTTGGTTCGAGGAAATGCACAAGTGACTGCAAATCCTGCTGAGACTTTCAAGCCCAGAAACGTTTTCACCTGATGGTCCCCAGGCTTGGTGAAAAGAATCCAATTCTTAGCCATTGCTTTTGAGCAGCTACTGAGTTCCCGAGACACCCCATACCTTATTGATCATGCTTTGCAAGTTTACAGCAACACAGGAGACGTTACCAGTCTGAGTCCAGAGACAGGGAAACCAAGGTGAAGAAATGAATTCGCTTTCCCCAGAGCATGTGATTATAAGTGAATTCAAATTCAGTTTTGTCTGATTCCAAGGCTTCTTAATATACTTTTGGGGTTTTGGTTACATACGTTTATCTGATTTTCTTTGACAGGCGCGCAGTGAGCATCAGCTCTTTCAATGAGCAGTTATTGAGTACTCACCCATGGCTCCACCCAGGAAGGGATTGAAACGCTCTGTGACATTCAGGAGAAAGATGTAACCGCCAGGCATGGTCAAAGACAGAAAGGCAGAAAGCCAAAGTGTGATAGGAAAGGGGCTTTTTCTTTCACCTGCCGTCATCCTGAACCTCTGTCCCCCAAATTTGGATATATCAGCAACCACCGTGTGTGTGCGTTTGACTGCCACTTGCCATTGGATTGGAGTGCTTTCCTGACTTTCTACACTGTTCTGGGTCTGGTGGCCGGCCCTGGAGACAGGACAGCAAATGTGGCATGTACAGCGCCTGCCCGATGTCATGGGCCTAGCTCAGGGGAAAAAGCAAGACTTTGGAATCAGAAAGTATCCCAGCGCCGCTGTTATTTCCAACTGTGTGAGCTTACGCAAGTTTTTTGATGCGTTCTTAAACTTCCTTATTTGCAAAATAGTAACAGCAGTCTCCTCCTTGAGGATTCAAAAGTTAACCTGAGTGTCTGCTGCGTCGTAGCTGCTCGGTAGTCAATAACCTCTTGCTTTCTTTTCCTTCCAATAAACAACAATCGCCTTTCACGGAGGAAAGCAGCTCCTGGCTGCCTTGGTTCATGAGTCCCTGGTGAGGTTGAGTATTCACATCTGCAGCCCCAGTTGGATTTTCCCCCATGTGTGCTCCAGTTCCAAGCTGCCTTTGTCATCTTCTGATTAAGCAGTGGGTTACATCCAAGAGGCCCTTGACATCCCAGAAGGGAAGGTTCTACTGGTGGGGAGTGTGGGTTTCTGTCCTACCCGGGTGAGGTCTTATGAAAGACCTTTTGGGTTTCTTTCCTGTTCTTTTGATAGAAACTATTGTGTTGTCGTGTGACTTCCCTCCCATTGGGAAGAAGCACAGGTGTCGTCACAACTGGGTGCTCGCAGCTCCTGGCAATCCTGTTCCCGTTTCACGTTCGCTCTCTTTCCTCCTAGCAAGAGCTCTGGTTTCCAACATCATCCTCCTGCCAAGTCTTGAGGCCCAGCCTGGCCCACCCAGTCGTTCTTAGCAGATGATGTCACGTCCTACTTTTTAAAGAAAATTCAGGTCACGGGAACCTAATTTCATGAATGTCTCCACTCCCTGTCTCTGTGTATCTTCTCCCTCTCTCTCCAAAATTGGCCTTCCCACCTCTGATCTTGACTTAGTTCCCATTAGCTGTCTTTATGACCGTGATCATCAGTTAATGATCTTTCTTCCTAAAATTTTGGCATTTCCATTTTGCTGCTCCCTAATCTCCATCCACACCTGTGCCCTGTTCATCTTTCCCCCCAAGGAATCTTTATTTGGCCTGCGTCTCCTCTACAAGGCCATCAGCCTGTCACCTTCCCTTTGAGATGAGGAGAGACCAAAGCAGCTATCCTTAATACTCTGAAAGTGGATATAGCAGATTACATATTTGTTCTGAAATGGCACTTCTCAGAAGCATGGAGTTTGGATACTCTGGATTATATCAATTTCCAAGAATAATGTGAAGACTGACTTTATTTTTTATTTTTTATTTTTTGAGATAGAGTCTCACTCTCTCATGCTGCATAGAGTGCCTTGGCATCATAGCTCACAACAACCTCAATCTCTGGGGCTCAAGCAATCCTCTTGCCTCAGCCTCCTACATAGCTGGCGATTACAGGTGCCCACCACAATCCCCAGCTAGTTTTTCTATTTGTAGTAGAGATGGGGTCTCGCTTTTGCAGAGCCTGGTCTTGGTCTCCTGAGCTCCAGCAATCCACCCACCTTGGCCTCCCAGAGTGCTGGGATTATAGATGTGAACCTCCGTGCACACGGCTGAAAACTGACTTTAACCACAAACCTCTGTACTGTATAGCTAGTCAGCTACCCATCCATCCCATGTCCAGTCCACAAAAATTTGTGGGTATCCTAGAGCTGAGAGCAGCAAACTATTTCTATAAAGAACCATACAGTATCAATAACAACTATCAAGTTTTACTCCTGTACCACAGAAATAGTCGTGGGCCATTCTTAAATTAGTGGACATGGCCATGTTTTAATAAAACTTTATTCAACTTTGAATGCCATGTGTCATGAGATTATATTCTTTTGATTTCTTTTCTTTTTTCCTTTTGTAAAATTCTTCAGTAAATACCACAGAATACTTTGCCATCGCAAGTTTTGATCTAGATATTTAGACCACCATTACTGGCATAGCAAATCAAAGACTGTACAAAATAGGTGGTCTGTGAATAAACAGGCTGGTGGAAAGGATTTGGTCCGTGGCCTTTAGTTTGCTGACGCCTAACCTGGAGGGTTAATATACAATGAGGTATTAAAACATATGTACAAATAAAAAAATAAAAAAGGTAAAATAGAGTAAAATATTTGCATGCCACAGAACTCCAGAAGGTTATGTACTACACTAAATATTTGGCTGAGTTTCCTGGTAGTCAAAGTAAAAAGGGTAAACACAATTAGTTAAAAGTTTATTAGGCAGAAGGACAAAAAGACATCAGTTTCTCATGGGAGGCAGAGATATCATGACCTTCAAGAATCTTCCAGTTAAACATGATAATGAAATTTGATTTCATTGTTCATCATCAAGCCCCCACATATTTTACCCGCCACATGAAATCAAGGCTGGTTGCAGAGCATTTATTCTACTATGTGAAATCAACAATCAACCATTTTTTGGTCATTGTAAGGGTGTAAATTATATCTGACAGTTGTTAATTAAATACCTAGTCATGCTCTGGAGCCAAAGCCAAATAGTGCTCTGTAAACATTATGATTTGTCAGTAATCAATGTGATTTGTATAATTTGTGAGCAATCAGATACTTTATCCAAAAGCAGATTATTGACTTCTGTGCCTATCTTGGGAGAAATTGCCACTTGGTCTGTGTCTACACAGACCCAAGAGGAGAGGAGATTTGACAACGGTCTGATTAATTGAATCAGTGGTTTGGGGGAGTGGGCTGTCTGTATTGATCCAATTAAATAGATAATTGTCAGCATTGAGGTCATGTCTATAAGACACCGCCATTTCAAAGCCAAAGAGATTGTTTCAAATATATAATGCTTACCCAATCAATGTGGCCTGCCTTTTCCACATGAAATCAACCAGAAAGTGATTGATTCCATAGAGCTGTAAACCAGGGTCTTTCCTATTTTTGGTGAACAGTTATCTACTAAATACAGTGCCTGGAATTTTTTGTTCCCCATACGTCCCAGAGGTGGTGATTCATTATGCAAATAAAGAAGATAGAAATATCCAAATCAAAAATTGGAATGAGGTAAGAGTAGAAATGGTCATGTGTCACGTAACAGGGAGGAGATTCTGGGAAATGTGTCCTTAGGCAATTTTGTCATCATATGGACTGTACTTACACAGACCTAGATGGCATAGCCTACTGCACACCTAGGCTGTGTGATGTAGCCTACTACAAAGCTCTATAGCACATTACTGTACTGAATACTGTAGGCAATTGTTACACGGTGGTTCTTTTGCATCTAAACTTATCTTCATATAGACAAGGTAGGGTAAAAACATGGTGTTATAATCTTATGGGATTGCTGTCATATATCCATTCTATCCTTGACTAAAATGTCATTGTGCGACATCTGACTGTGGTACCTTTTAGGGGAAAAAAGAAAAATTACAAAGAAGGCAAGTAGTATCTTCCATGTCTGTGGGCTCCAGAAACAAGTGCATGTGTGTGTGCAATAAGCACTAGAGCCTCTCGGTTAGTTGTCAAGTGGAAAGGGAAAAGCACAAAGGAAGAAGCCTTGAGTTTAACTCCTATATCAGCTTCAAAACCCAGTCACGCTGCTAGCTGGCTGGTGATGTCGGGCAAGTCAGGCAACTTCTCTGAGCCTCAGTGTTCTCATCTACCTAATGGGAGTAAATATACTTCATTCATTGGGTAGTAGCATCTCCAGCAAGCACACAGCCAAGGTCAGTTAGCCTCCCACTTCTCCACTAACTCCCACCAAGGACAGAAGCCAGTCGAACACATGTCTCATCTGATGCTCGGCAGTAATTCCTGCCTTTGTCACCTCATCTGCACAGTCCCAGTGGACATACACTGGATAATCAGTGCTAGACCTGGGAAAGGAAGAAAAGAGAGGCAGAAAAGTTCTAATAGGGCAACATAAGCCCAGGAGAGAGATAAGAATATCACCAGGGGCCCAGCACTGGTTGCATGGAGTGGCAGGGGCAATCTGGGAGGACTTCTCGGTAGGCTGACTTGAAGAGGCTTCATGGTTGCAAATGTGGAATCTTAAGTCCAACCAGTGGGTGTGAATCCAGCCTCTGCCACTTGCTGACTGTATGACAATGAGCGATAGCTTATCCTTTTTGTGTAAAATGGGGATAATGATAATATCTGCCCCTGGGTAGTAAGGAGGATTAAATGCATCAATGCTATAAGTACAGCACTGAAAGATGGGCCAGTACCTGAAACGTGATTTGTACATCCTGCCTATTTTTACCATCCTTTTTGTTAGTGTATCATTGGTTTTACCCACTGCTGGGTAGAAGGAGGGAAACAGGGACAGTCCAGGCACATGAGTTAATCAAATCAACAGGGTAAAGAAGGAAAAGTCCTGGGAGCAAGACAGAGCCATGTTCAGATGTAAGAGGGAGGCAATGGTGTCGGGGTTCACGCGCCTCCCCACACATTGCACAGGGTTTTTCTTTGTGCTTGCCATGATGGAGTCTCCTTGAAAATAAGTGGCCAGTTTGAGGTTTGATGTGCTTTATTCTGCCACAAAAGTATAAAAAGCAGGCGTCCTGCTGTTTATAGATTTTTTTAAGTGAAGGAGTATGTTAATGAGCTTAGCTTGACAGGGAGCTCAGGGGATTCTTGCCATCAAATGGTAGGTAGGTAAATAGGTCACCGCAAGTTGTTCAGCATGTGTAGAAGGCCAGGAGGGTCCAGCAGCTTCAGAATTGTTTTCAGGGAGGGCAAAGGATATTTGCTTATCCGGGTCTCAGTTGAATCTCTAATCCCAATCTGTTGCTTGTTAAATGTGTCAATAGATGAGTGAAAGAGTAAATGATGCATCTGTAAAGTTAATAAAAAGCCATTCTGCGGATCTGTGTACAGTAAAATCGTTTTCCAGGCACTTCGCCTTCATCTGTTTGACATTCTTAGAATACCTGGGCTCTGCAAGGCGCCAGGGTAAGGGATGTGGGATGCACAGATGAGTGAGACGTGGTCCCTACTCTGGAAAATCTCCCTTTGTTCAGGGAGCGTCATCCTGTTGTGTGACACGGACCCTGCGGGCATCTGGTGGAACCTGCAGACCCCTTTTCAGAGTAATGTCTTAAAATATATAAAATGCATTTGATCACAAAAGAAGCCAATTGCATTGGAAAACAATGGTTGAAATAGTAAAACATATGGTCCAGTAATAAACTTCCTTCTTTTTTAACCCATTAAATGCCACGTCTAGTGGTGGTGCCACTGACAACTCATTCTCAAAGTAGTGGAGGGACATGAGATGTTAAGGTCTCAGCTGCAGCTCTCATGTGTTATGAACACGTCCGTGACTTCTGTTTCGACAAACTCACAGATGCGTCTAATACCGCAGCAGTTTGTGGCCTAGATGGAGGAAATGCTACATTTCAGCTCCAGGTTAGGGAAAAAAACAAGCTGTCCTATCTGGGCCATTTGGGATCCCGCCTCTCTAGAATTCCACCCAGGGAGCCTCGGGTTACGAACTCTGCTGTAGTTAGTGTTTGCACTTACAATAAAGTGGTGGGAAAGAAACGGGTGCCCTGTTGTAAAGTGCTCTCATCTACCTAATGGGAGTAAATATACTTCATTGATTGGGTAGTAGCATCCCCGGTTGTAAAGGGGCTGGAAGTGTTCTGGAGTCGAATGTACTGCGCTCACCTGAACGTCACTCCGTTTGCTGAGAGGGAAGCTCTCTGCACAGGCGTGTAGTAAGCGCTACATACGTGATCATGGTTGTAGTGACCCGCTGAACAGGGGAGGGACAGGCAAGGACGAAGAGGGCTGGTAGCCTCTGGGCAGAGCGGACCAAAGGCACGCAGGCCCGAGACAAGCCAGGGAACAACAAGCAATTTGCTTTTGCTGGGGAATGAAGCAGGAGAGGGGAGAGTGGAGGGGCTGGGGGTGGAGCCGCGGGCTGGGCACGGTGCCCGGTGGGCTAGGACAGGCAAGTGCCTCGGGCACATTGGCAGCTGTGCAAAGCTCCCTCTGATGCCCGCCTGTGGGGGCAAATTTGGGGGCGAGAGGACTTTCCAGCAATCTGCGGCAGGCAAAAAATAAAAAACCAGTCCCAGTCGGTATCAAGCCTATTGGCTTATCTATTATTTCTTGGACGTGCCCCAGTCGCTAGTAAATAAAGCTGTCTACTTTAAATTTTGTCCCTGTGCCCTTTTACAGCCTTTTCTCCGAGGAGCTGAGTCCCATTATATTCCGAACGCATATGTTCCCGACGATTGTTCATTCTCTTTCCAATAATATCTTTGCAGGACAAAGAGGGACGGGGAAGAACACACTTTCAGGATGTCAGTCCCAGTTTTAATTACAAGTGTTCGTGGCTGTGGCATTCATGTAATTGGAGGGCTGATTGGTGCCAAATAATAAGCTCTGATGGAAGGGCTGGAGCCCAAGAGGGAGGGCAGGCGGAGCAGAGGCGGCGGCCCCCCGCCGAGCCCGGAACTGGGGCGGCACATGTCAGCGGCTTCTCTGCAAAGCGTCCAGGGATGAGCGCTCGGCTCCTGGAGTTGGCGTCTCCGTTTGGCGCTTTCCAGCTTGCATCCTTTCTGCCTCTGATTTCTGTTCTCCGAGCATCAGTTTACTCAACTGAAAATGCATCTGAGAATAGCAGCTACGGCGTAGGGTTTGGGAGAATTAAATAAAATAGTATAAAGAGGGTTTAGCCTGGCACCAGCTTATAGCAAGCACTCCATGCTGTTGGCTTACCGAAAAAGAAAAAAAGCAGATAACTACAACTGCAGTAACCACAATAACCAAAGGAACAGCAGTCATGGTCAATTCTCTATTTAGCTTAAAGAGGGAAGACTATAACTTGGGGACATTATAATTTATCACCCACTCAGCCCCAGGGAAGGCAGAATACAATTGGATGGGAACAGCCCCTTGCCTTGGGGTCTCTCAAGCAGTGAACTCCCAGAATTTCTGTTCTCTCTTTCCACATATGCATCGAATTTCTCTGTTAAATTCAGACTGCTTTACAGACCTCAGATCAGCTCTAGAATCATCTTGGAGTGAACTCTGGGAGAAATGAGGGATGTGTGTGTAATTATGTAAATTGCTCAGTGGTGCCTTGGGGTTAGGGGCTCAAAAGGATGGGGGAGAGTGGGAAAGTCCTTCCCAAATGGCTCAGTTTGCATTTGGGGGGTCACTGGTGAGAATTTCATAGCAAGGGGCCTCCTGGAAGCTCTGAAGGGTGAGGTTCTGATCCGTGCTGCCACGTGTATAAACCGTGAACAGTGCTAAGTGAAAAAAGTTTGGCGCAGAATATCACCTATTGTATGATTCCATATATTCTAAATGTCTGGAACAGACACATCCATTGAGACAGAAAGTGGACGAGTGGCTGCCAGGGGCTGGAGCGAGGGAGAATGGACACCAACTGCTAAAGGGGGTGTGGTTTCTTTGGGGAGTGGATAAAATGTCCTTGAATTAGTACTGATTGGTACACAACCTCGTAATATACACTAAAAGCCAACAAATTGTGCCCTTTAACAGGGTGAACTTTATATGCCAATTATATCTCAACTTTGAAAGTCACGTGAGGGTGAGACTGCTGGTGCAGGCCTTCGTAATCTCTAGAAATGCCCCCCAACCGGCCACTCTGGAAGGACCCATTGAAACCGAAGCTTGCTGAGCCCAGGGAGGAATTGAAGCTTTGTGTTTGTGTCTGAGGGTGTCTGTGCTCTGTACTCAGGACAGTCAGCTGGCTGCTTGAGCAGCCCCCTTCCTTCCCAGGAAGACCCCTCATCATAACCAGAGACCTGCAACCATGTTCCTGTGGAGTTTGAACTTGGTGTTTGGAGGTGGGGCAGGGGGATTGGTCCAGGATATTTGATTAGAAAATTTTACCAAACATCTTCCCGCGTTTTTAAGGGTAGTGCAACCCAGCCTTTCTCTAGCCCTGAAACTGGAACTAAATTTTAAAAAAGGAATGGGAGTCAGTCACGTCTCTGAAGGTACCTTCCCAGACTCCCCTGGCTGGGGCAGCCTCCTTGGCTGTGGACTCTTTTAGAACCATGTCCCTTCCTTTCCTGCCACTCACACCAGCTTGCAATTCTGTTCTTGTTCACATGGTCCATCTACAAAGAACCGTGCCTGCCTCTCTAAGCTATCTGACCTCTGAGAGACAGCTTGCCTGGCACGTGCGAGGCTCTAGATCAATTTTTGATGACCGCTGGGTGAGTAAAGAGGGGTCATCATGATAGAGAAGGTGTGGTGGTGATAGAGTCCTTGACTATATTTTCAGTTCTGGTAACGTGGCACCTCCTGATTTGGTGTTATTTCTAAGTAATGGTCGGCTATGTGAGTTTTTTCTGATTCCATATAAAACAAAAAGTACTATTCTTTCCAGTCCTTTAAAATATGGCATTGGTGTTTTGATGGATATTTAGAAGATGATATGGCCTCTGTGAAAAGTGAACATTTTTTATTATATTATGATTGCTTCATTATTTGCATTCAGTGAAAGGGAAGGAGCAGCACCACTTCCTGTAATGTACCCTGGGTCTCTCTGCCTCTCATTCTACACACTGTCCTGGTACTGAAAGGAGAGCCTCCGGGAATAAAAACAGACAACCTCTGACTGCCATCATTTGGAATGCCCCGTTCCCCATTCGGGGAAGCCCTCAGTTATAACCCCAGTGTCTCGTTTGGACTCTGATCCGAATTACCAGGGGAACATCCTCCTTTCTGGATCACACAGGTTTGGTGACTGTCACAAGCCAAGCTTGTAGAAGGTAGTTGAAGCTTGGAAACAGTTATCTCCTCTTTCTTGTGCCAAGGGCAAGTCAGGATCATGGTTGGGGTTAGGGCTGAGCAGCCCCCTTCCGTCCCGGGAGGGCCCTCATCATAACCAGAGACCTGCAGACCACGTTCCTGTGGGGTTTGAACCCAGTGTTTGGAGGTGGGGCAGGGGGGATTGGTCCAGGAGGAAGAAGCATTCCTCAGGGTGGTTTTCGAGGTTGCCTGCTGTCTTCTAAAGACCCCCCAACATAGGAAAAAAGCAGCACACATCTTATTGCTGGGACGAGGTAACAGCTCAGCTTCTGAGTAAAACTGGGAATTTTACTTTCCTTTGCGCCCTCAGTACTTGGCACAGTGCTCAGCAAGTAGAAAGTCCCCCTGGGTGTTGCTGAGTGACGTTCTGAGCACCTCTGTAGCGAAATCCAGTCCAGACATTCTTACCTGCGTTTGCATAGAAACCACAGGCAGAGAGTAGAATACTTATCCGTGATATTTGATCAGAATTCTTTTTTTCTTTTTTTTTTTTTTTGGCTATGGCTGGGTTTGAACCCGCCACCTCCAGTATATGGGGCCAGCGTCCTACTCCTTGAGCCACACTTGAAGTGCTGATTTTTAAAAAAGCACAAATTGCAAGCTGTGAGTTGTTTTTCTTCCTCCCTTTCTTGCTTGCTTTCTTCTTTTCTCCTTCCCTCCCACCCTCCTCAGCTCACCAAAACATTTCTGATTTATTTTTCTTACTGAATTAACAGGATACCTTTGGAAAAAAAAAGAAATGTGATTGATTACGTTTCTTCTGACATTACGCGTTTGTCTCCTTGGGATACAAATTGAATAGATTTGTACTCTAAACTATTTTTTTATTTTTGAGACACAGTCTCAAGCTCTTGCCTTGGATAGAGTGCTATAGTGTCATAGCTTACAGCGACCTCCACCTTGGGATCAAGGGGATCCTCTTGCCTCAGTTCTATTTTTAGTGGGACAGGGTCTCACTTTTGCTCAGGCTGGTCTCGAACTCAAGCAGTCCTCGCAGAGTGGTAGGATTATAGGCAGGAGCTACCACACCCAGCCTAAACTTCTGTTTTTCAAGAATAGGTTTAAAATTATCTGGATGATTACATTTGGTTTGCTGTCGTAGATGTAGGCAAATGATTTTCCCATCTTAAAACCAACCTCTATCACAAAGTCTCCTGAAAAGTGTGGCGAGATCTCTGCATAGTTCCCTCAAACCCTAAGAGAAATGTTTTTAAATGTATAGCCTCTGGCAGTGATTAGTAAAAAGAATGTATCTAGTACACAGGCTGATGTATTTGCATCTTGGGATTTGGAGAATGCTCCCCATGTCTTCAAAAAATAAATACAATGAAAATTATATTTGAGGATGACCTGGCAAAGGATTGATTATCCTGGAAATGAATTTTCAACGGTGCATTTGGGCAAACAGGCCAGCTGACATAGCTGAGGATGGTAACAAGATAAACAGCATTGATGGATGAAGAGGGGAGCCCAGATCTGGAGGCCCCTGGCTGGGACTTAGGGTACAGATGTGCAGGAGACTTTTTGCCCCACCCCGGCACAGCTGGGCCAACTCAGTTCCACATCTCTGAGTTTTCATGCGAAAACTGGACGTTTTTTTATATCCTCTGCTACAAGCACGGAGAAAAGATGCCACCAGCCACCGAGAAAAAGGTGTGCAGTGAAACCTGAACACAGTTAACCCACAGTGTCCAGCAGCACCATTGTCAAAGTGTCTATAAACTGTTGAAGGATGCCAATGTGTGATAAGTTTATTTAGGTATAACTCATGTGAAAGCTAGTTACTAGTTTAGAATCAGGGGACATGAAGGACTTAGAAAATAGAACAGGATAAACCTTTAACTTAGAGTAAAGTATGATCTGTGGTAACTGTTTTCCTTTATTGTTTTACCCCCCATGCCCCACCCCTGCCCCCAAAAGGTAGGGCAGTATATTCCTATATGAAATTGACATTTCTAACTTTAATGAGAACTTGCCTGTCCTTTAAACTTTAGGCATCGATGTGCTTAATTATGCTTTTCAACAAGATTTTGCATATTTAATATTTCCTTTTAGAGCTTCCAGGAATCTCAATTATTAATTCTACGACGGATTTATTGGTCTTTGGACTCTCTTGTTAGTATAAAGATTGTAGATTCATCAAACATTGTTTGCCATCTTCAAATTTCAAGAGTATTTTAAATCAAATAGAAAATATGAAAGGAAGCAGAAACGCACATAGTCATTTTAATGGTGGGGAAGGGCCAAGAGCCTGTATTTTTATAATTTCTCTGATTCTGATGGTGGGTTAGCAGTTGCCATGGACCTGGATGACCACTCTTTTGTCTAACCTGGCAATCCTGCCTGACATTGTGTGACCAAAAAATAGCGTCTACCCAAAAGATGCTATTTATGAAAGTAAACTGTTGCACATGGTGCTTAGCGTTAACCAGAACTTTATGAATAAGTAATGAAGTCTAATTTTCCGTTAGTACAGCCATTGTTTAAAAATGCATGTCTGCCAGGACATTGGAATGGTTTTGTAATACTTAGGAAAACATTTATGAATCTACTCTTTTTATTTTTTTATTTTTTGGGACAGAGTCTCACTCTGTTGCCCTCGGTAGAGTGCCATGGTGTCGTAGCTCACTGCAACCATCCAACTCAAGCGATCCTCTTGGCTCACCGTCCTGAGTAGCTGGGACCACAGGCACCCACCACCACGTCTGGCTAGTTTTTCTATTTTCAGGAGAGGTGGGAATCTCTCTCTCGCTCAGGCTGTTCTCTAACTCCTGAGCTCAGGCATCCACCCACCTGGGCTTCCCAGAGTGCTAGGATTACAGGCGTGAGCCACCAGGCCTGGCTCTTTTTGTTTTTGAAACAATGACTTCCTTACTTCCATATTAGGGTGTAATAGATGGATCCTCTGGTGTATAGATGGATCTTCTGAAAGGTAACTTGGCAAATTTAGTTGCTGCAGTTTTCTAAATTGCCTTCAAAACTACCCAACCCTTCACATGCTTTTTCCATTTCTTCTCCCCCACCCCCAGATATGCTCTCAAGGCTCCCCTTTGATGTTCATGGGCAATCCCATTAGCTGTGATGGCTTAAGGTTCCTGCACAAACTCTGCCACAAAGGAACTGAGGCTCCACCAGTCGCGTGACCCCTGTCCCCATGTTATACCAGCTCAGAGAGGAGGGCTGTCTGGAAAGCTTACACACCCTGCTCTGGTACAACCTTCGTTAGGCTTGAAAGGATCGTGCACTTGGGTCTTTATACCTTGGGCTACCCGATGCTTACACCAGTACATTTCACCATTTGGATGCTCACGGCTAACGTCAAACACCAAACCAACTAGATTTAGGTGCAGACCCTGATATGGAAACTATATGAGCACTAAGGTCGCTTTAAAATGTGAAGGGCACCTCTCTTTAGACAGAAACCCTGCCCTCTTCCTCTCAAGGATGTTTGGTGTGTGCTCAGGTGTCCAGCTGGGTTTGCCATCTTTGGACGGCTCAAGTGCATGTAAGGTGTTGATTGGTGGTGTGGCATCTCTGTGGAGAGCGCTGTGTGGAGCTGACCACTGTCCTGGCCTGGCACTGCTGTCCTGAGACAGTCTACAAGGCTACTGCCCTTTTGTTTCAGGTCATCTCAAGTTGGTCCACAAAGTTAAAGTAGTGGACACCTTCCAGTGGACTGAAGGAAGGGACCTTGAGTTTTTGTGCATTTGTGTTAATGTAGTTCTTTTTGTCTGTTTCAGATTAACATGAGGGTACAAATGATTAGGTTGCAATGTTTGCATTAACAAGTCCCTGTTGTAGTTCTGTGCCACACCCGGGAGGTGTGCCGTATGCCCTTACATTGTAGCACCAAACTCAGTTTATCTCCGCATAGGTAGGTGGGCTTTTTAGCTCCCTCCCTCCCTCCTTCCCTCCCTCCCTTTCTTCCTTCCTTCCTTCCTTCCTTCCTTCCTTCTTTCCTTCCTTCCTTCTTCCTTCCTCTCTTTCTTCCTTCCTCTCTTTCTTTTCTTTCTCTCTTTTTCTTTTAAAAATTGTGGTAAATCACACACCATCAAACTTACCACCTACCCATTTTTCAGACAGTTACATGGCCGATGTAGCTCTCTAGTTCTATTTTTACTCACTTGGCTTTCTTTTTATAGTGGTTTAGGTTCACAGCAAAATTGAGCTGAGGGTACAGAGACTTGCCACATCCCTCCCTTCCCCCTGTGCATTACCTCCCCCATTACTGATATCAACATTCTAACATTTTTTTTTTGCAGTTTTTGGCTGGGGCCGGGTTTGAACCCACCACCTCTGGTATATGGGGCCAGCACCCTACTCCTTGAGCCACAGGTGCCACCCAATTCTGACTATTTTTAAGCGTGCAGCTTAGTGGCATTCATTGGCTTCCCATTGTCATGCCATTAGTGTCCAGAATGCTTTTCATCTTGCAACACTAAAACTTCACCTATTAAACGTAACTCCCACACCCAGCTCCTGGCAACCACCCTTCTGTGGTACTTTCTGTCTTTGTGAGTTTGACCATCGTCCGTGCCCCGTGTATGTGGAACCCTGTGGTGTGTGGCCTCTGTGGCTTCTTTCCCTTAGGATCGTGTCTTCCAGCTCCAGCCATGTCCTGGATTTTTACCTTTGCACATCAGCGCCTCCAGATTTAGGGCTGTCTGCCCCACCCTCAGACAGCTGTAGCTGGGTGATAATGACCAGCCTAGTCAAGGGCCACTCAGAAGACCCCTGATTCATTGTTGGAGGAGGCAGTCGTGGTAGGATGACCAGGCTGTGACCGAGCCCACGTGGTCCACGTGGCCTGGTGGTGCCTGGGTAAGGTCCTGAATGGAATGATGCCTTTCATGATATGTTCTTGCCGTTTCTCATATCCATCTTTTTTTTCCATCCCCATCCATAACATTTCCCACACATGACACTAAAGAGATATTTTAAGCATTAATTCCCTTAAAAAGCCTCATGCCCAATGTAAAAATATTTCACTGTCTCAGGAAAAGGCACTCTACAGAAATGAAAGACACCATTATTAGTAATGACAATAATTTTCCTGACATCCATTTGGGCATTCTATATGTTTTGATAGGGTTACATAAAGAATGAAATGGTACACAAATCATCAGAATGCAACCGAAGTCGCCTCCAAGGTGTACGCTGCCTCGGGCCCTGGCATTGTGGCCTTTGTTTTTCCTGAGCAGCTGAATGCTCTTGGAGCTTGGTCAAGACATGCCATTCTCTGTACTGCTCTGTCCCCTCCCTGAATGGCTGAGACTCACTTCCCCACCATTCATTCCCAAATATGTATTCTGTTGTGGAATGATTCTCCTTTTCTGGATTCTCTCAAAGGCATTTATCTTTTCAGGATCACACATCTTGAATCCTTTCCGTATCATGATCTTTGTTTTCTTTTTAGAAAGAAATTTAATTATTATTTAAAAGCAAAAATACTTGTCGGATCAGAGCATATGTGTAGTGCTCAAAGCACATGCTTGCTGGAATGCCATAAATTACACAAAGGAATTACTCATTGTATCACTCAACATACCTTCCACTCTCCTGAACAGTCTATTTGGCTAAGTATGGTTCTCTGAAATTATCATTTTAAAGATCAAAGATAATGGCATTATCACACTAAATACATTTTGCAAACGATTATTGAAAGGCAGTAAAGAGAAGCATAACAAATTAGAAAGAAAACCATTTTCTTCTAATTCACCAATGGGTAATTTAACTGCTGATCATTTAAACTTGTCAACATTTTCTACATACAACATTCTACTGTAATATCCAGGAAAATAAAATAAAATACATACACTTTTTTAAAAGTGAAGAAATACGTGCGATCCTCTTTAGCATTTTCATTTTTGTATATGCAACATGAATGTCCCTAGGCAACCTCAGCTAGAGGCCACAATATGCCCTCTAAAACAAAACCAAGTTATTCTTTGAGAATCATCAGCCCTGGCTATCCTCCTGGAAACCCCGTCCTCCCTAATCTCATTGGTTCCCAGTGGTACAGAAATGCAGGTAAGTTTTACACTAGTTGCACTATGGGTACCAGGAATAAAAGGCTGACTCCTTCTTAGAGGCTCAAGTAGGGGCTGGGGCAGGCATAGTGGTTTGTGATTTACCTGTGGATGGAGGGTATATCCTGGATGTTTCTTAATATCCTAGGATTGGGGGTGGAGGGCTGTGTGTGAGCACCAGGTCAGCTTCTCAAAGGAGCCTCCTTGAACTGTCCTCGGAGCATAGAAGACCACCCACACGTGTCTCCATTATCCCTTGCCTTTTTGCTTGACTTAATCATCTGTCTCCTCTCCTCTGATCCTCCCAGCACATTCAGCATCACAGCCAGCAACTTGCTTTCCACCTCTGCTGTTCCCCCATGCTCTTTGTCCTGCCTTCCTACTCTGCCCAGTTCTCCTTTATCAGACCCTGGGCTGTCTTTCACTATAGCATCCCTTGGATGTATTATAGAAATTGGAGATTTCTTTGGCTTAAGTTTCTCCCCTGTCACGGGGCTTCTCAAACTCCTTGCAACTGTCTCCCCACCCTTGCAACCACACCATGCCTCCCACTCTTGGCCCAAATTCCCACCAGATAATGCCTATTAGAGGGCACCTCTTTCTGCTGAGTAATCAAAAAATCATCATTCTTCCTACGTTAATGAGACAATGCTCACCATGTTCAGCTTTGCAATTCCAAGCCCAGTGTTGTCCCATAGAATTATTGCCAGTGGATCTCCATTTAAATGTCTGAGTTCTCTGCTTAATTAATGACATGCTAGGCTTTTGACAACACTCCTTTGGTGTAGCTTGCTCTGAATAGCACCCGTGAAAGTCCCAGAGCCAGGGCCTCCCTCTGCCTGGATTATCAGAGCCTTTGGCTTAATGGAGGAATAGGGATGAATGATATACCTTGATATTTCCTTCTGCAAGAGGCTTACCAACTCCATTAAATTGACAGTGGCTTTCTGGAGCTTTGTTTAGGGAAGGACTGTGAGGCTATATTTGCACTTGATTGAAAGAGTGCTGGGATTGATTAGCAATGTCTGTAGTGGGTGGAGGATTAGGAAGAATAGGCATATGTGCTGTGGAATCTGCCGTCATGATAACTTTATCCTATTTCAGAAGAGATAACCTCAAACGGTACACTAAAGTTGTTACTGTCGGTTGATTTTAGACACATAAAGAGAAGATTAGATTTAATGGAAGTGCCAAAGGGATTGTTTTATATCAGAGGTTCTCACCCTGTGGATCGCAACCCACAGGAACTGAATTAAAGGGTCGTGGCATTAGGAAGGTTAAGAACCACTGTTCTGTATGGACAATAAGTGGTTTTGAAGTTGGCTTTTCTCAATTTATTATCTTGGCTCTGCTCAAACACACAAAAGGAATATGAGCATCAGAAATTGTCCCTCCTGGCTTATGTGTTAGGCTTATTTCTTGTTATTGCTTCTGAGGCACCCCACTGAGAATGTAGGGCTCCTCTCCAGACTCAGGCCAGGGTCATCTCAATGATTTTCAGTTTATTACCTCTGTCGAGGAAGAGAGAGGAGCACCCGGCTGCCCTGACAGCCAGGGCCATCAGAAAAACATCAGCAGTCTTTGCCCCAGAATTCCAACAACTATTTTTCTGGTTCTGCTCTAAGCTGTAGGGGGACATTCCTTCTTCCATCCTGCCTGGCCCAAGTGCTAGGGCATGGATGAGATCACAATGGCTTTGATTTTCACGTCTCCCAGGGAGAAGAAGAATGGATATTGTCAGCGTCAGCTGATGTGAGGTGTGGGGGGATCTTATTGAAGGTGCTGTAGCTGGAGGCTGGACTGGGGGTTCTTTGCATAAAGGCTGATACCTCTGTGGAATGGATTTTGGTGTAGAAGGCTGGGACTCAGCCCTTGTCACCTGCCATAGGTCACACTGGTGCCGAGTGGCAGAGACCACATTTAAATCCATGTGTTTACAAGGTCCACAACCACACCCTGCCACCTCCCAGAAGCTGAGGTAGGATGTGCACATTGCCAAACCCTCCCAGCCTCCTGTGGGCTCTCTTGTTAGTGGAAGGTTGTTAAATAGGCCCTCCAACTCCAAGCCAGGTAAACACGTTGTGGAGAGGTTGGCTTTGTTTGCGTTTCTGGTCAGGTTGTTTTATCCCCTGCAAGGTCATCTAGACATTTTTTTATCCCCAAGGTCAGTAGATCCTTCTGCCAGAGGTCAGGATTCTGCCTGGTGGCTCCTGCCTGCCCTGAGGGTGGTTGGCTGTGCCAACAGAAACACCAGCTGCAGCAAAAGGACAGGCTCTCCATCCGAGAGAAGCACAAGCACCCGCGTTTCTTTTCTGGTATGTTCCTCCCCTGCAGAACGAGAAAAAGCTCATTAGCACATGATGGCAACCGGGCTGCAGTATCTGCCAGTTCCCTTGTGCAGAACGCTCTTTAGCATTCTCTCCGCTTCCCTCCTCCACAATTAATTCAGATCAGCAATGTGCGGTATCCAGTTCAAAAGGATCTGTCCCCCCGTGAACCTCAGGGCATGGTAAGAGGCCACCTGCTCTCTTTTTTTGGTCACCTACCACCCTGCTGGCCCTTCGTCAATATTTGTCTTTCCTCCCACGAAGATCCAGGAGACTGTCTTCTGAAGATAAAATACATAAAAGGGCATTTCAGTTTGTACTACATACATACCCACGTTAATAAAAAATGAGAAAAAAAGGCTCATCCTATAACATTGGGTGGAAAAATGAAGGAAGAAAAATCTTATGAGTCTAAATACGGGGGAAAAAATCACTAAAATATGTATTAACATATCCTAGGAATACACTGAAAAAATCAGATTGGAGAAAATTTTGCTGAGAAGTTATTAATCGGTGGGTGGTATAATCATGATTTTTAAAAATTATTTTATATCATCCGAGTTTTCTGACATGCAGATAACTTTTAAATCAGAAAAATACGTTTTTTTAAAAAGAGGTAAAACACGTGGAAAAGGCAGTTTGCAAAGATGCATTTCATGATCTCATTTTTCTAGGTTGATTTTTTTTTTCCCAATGCTTATACCAGCCACACAGAGTATTTTTAATGTCTTATAATTAGTATGACTTGGTGTTTGACCTCTACATTGGTGTTTTTGAGTTTACCATGAATAAACTGAACTTGATTTGCTGCATTAAAAAAAAATGAAAGGAAATGAAAGTTCTGGCTGCTTCCCTGTGGGTGGGGAGTCCTTTTTCCAGGTGATATCCCCTTGAACCGGGGACACTGTGCTGGAATTTTGCTCAGGAGTTGCAAAGCTCGTGGTCTGCTTTGCAGAAATCCCTTTGCCATTGTGGACAAGCCATTAACCTTTCCAGGCCCTGGCATTTCTTCACCTTTCTGCCAGCAGAAGCCAAATCACCTCCCTCTGAAAAGGAGTTTCATTGAGAACCAATTGAGAAGAGGCTGAAAAGGAGCCCTCTGACAGGGCAGAAAGCCACAGAACAGCCAAGCCCAGGCCAGAGGAGACACATTTGCCCATAATAAAGGCAGGTCAGAAATGATTGGGTCTCAGGCACGATCTGCCTGCCCACCGCCACCATCCACGGTCAAGTTGTCTAGTTTCACTATTGCCAGACGCCAGCACTACTGAGAGTTTCGCCATCCCAACCCAGGCTTCTTGACTCTACGTGTCAGAAGGTACCTACCAGCCATTGTTCCTTGCACCATCTTTCTTAGAAGAACATATGGGAGAGGCTTGATAAAACCCAGGCGAGCCTCAGGTTCTTCTTCTTGCACTCCCCCTTCTCTGAACCTTTGTTCATCCTCTCCTCTCTGCCTGCAACACCCTTTCTCTATTCATCAACTGACTCTCATCTTCCAGTCTAGAGTTGCTTCTCCACAGAAGCCACATCTGATGATGGACTGATGGAGTGGACTCCCCGCCACCCTGGGGTCCTCTCTGGCACATTTTAGGGCATGTAATATGCTATAGAGATTTATGGCCATGCTTTCCCTGACATGAAAGGCCTTGGCCAGTCAGCTTCATCCTCCTGTGCCCCCTGTCCTCACTTGTAAACTGAGTATAATAGTACCAACCTCATAGGCCGTTGTGAAGATGGTGTGGTTCATGTCAGTGGTGTATGCAGAGTGTACCCCCGCATGCAAGGAACATGTGGAAAATGTGCAAGCTTATCATTGTCATGACCTCCAACTTCTTTGAACCTCAGAGAAAAACTTTAGATCCCACGTGCATTTCAGTTAATTCTTTCTGAGTTGATATTTGGTGCCACTTCTCTCTCACTTTTCTCATGCAAATCATTTATATTTGGTTTTGTTTTACTTTACAACCTCCCAAACACCTCACTCCCGTGCAAAGGAGTCTCAGATTATTGGTGTCCCCAGAACCCATAGGTCCCCCTGGCTTGTCAGAGAGGGGACTGAGACTCTCAGAGCTTCTTCTAGGTGGTTTGACTCCATCCAGAGAGCCTCGGGGATGTTTTTTCTGACCACAGAAAGTAACTTAGCTAGCGGCTGCCCAGCAACTTTATAGAGGAAGAGGGTGCTAGTGGGTTCTAAGTTCATACAAGGACAGAGCATTGGCTTTGGAGGACATTGATGAGGCTCCAGACATCTCTGGTTAGCAGCAGGTTATCAAACAAGTGCATTTTATTTTTTGAGCTCCACTGCTTACCCGTTACTGAAACATGGCAGGAATGTCACGCACTCATAATGCAGATAGTATATTCAGCGTGCTGTAATGCAATTTACCTTCTAGCAGTCCATGACAAATGTTGACCCCCCTGGTCTTGCCCCAACGTAAATGAAGATAAAAATCAATACAAAGGGGCAGCGCCTGTGGCTCAGTTGGTAGGGTGCTGGCCCCAAATACCGCAGGTGGCGGGTCCAAACCTGGCCCTAGTCAAACTGCAACAACAACAAAAAAAATCAATACAAAGGTAGAAACCTTCCTCATGCTCAAGTCTCTTCATTCGTGGCCTTCTTCCTTTGTAAGGGTCATTGTCTCTCTGTCACTCCCCTGCCCCTTGTCCTGCAATCTCTGTCTGTCCCCTCTATCAGAACTCACTCCCTCTGGGAACCCTTCCTTGCTGGAGCTCCCACTCTGGATGGAAGGATTCTTCCCACCTCTCCCAGTCCCCTGACCACGTCCTGCATTGGTTAGACCCAAGTCCCATGGGCTCCAGTGTCTCATTATGAACCCGGATGGTGGAGCAGGGGTCGCACTTATTAAGTCCAAAGACTTCATCATTTGGCTAGAGGGCCGGCGAGGGCTGAGGCCTGCAAGAGGGGGGAAGAAGTCTGGCTGGCTCCTGGGAGCTCAGGATCAGAATTACAAGTGACTAGGGTTAGAAACAGAGGCCACCAAGAGCCTCTGTCACGAAGACGGAAACCATCAGTGCAAAGGGCAAGGGCATGAAGCAATTTAAAACCAAACCTCAGATTGAATCCGGGGCTTGAGTTTTTCCACTTTTTGCTTTTATTTTTTCATCCCAAATACCTTTACTCTAGTTTCCAGGCAGAATTCAGTCTAATCTCTTAGAGATGATAAATAACGCACTTCCAAGCTCCATTTCAGCTGCCTTTTCTCATGTGTGTTTAGAGGACGGGAAGGAGCCCGGGCCTGTTTTCCCCTCTTTAAGGGACTTGGTGGTTTCTTTTGTAGAAATGAATGGGAAATTTGTCAGGCCTCTTTCTGCAAATGGTTTTGAAATGTGAAATGTATACCTCTTCCATCCTGGCTTTATGTTCCAGAAAATTTGGAAAGGAACCGATTCACTCTGTAGCTACTACGTGCCAGGTGCCTTCATGAGTATCCTCTTGGTTACGCTGTACCCGCAGCTTCTCCACCTGTCTCCGATGTATTCACAGGTGGAGGCTCAGACACGCATAGAGACTGAGGGCCAGAGCCAGGCTTGTAGCCTCTGTCCACCGATTGCAAAGCCCACACCCTCTGACACTTTCCCCAAAGTCGAGGCTTCGCCACCATCTTTTGCATCACATCCTCATTGGAGATGACCTTCCTGCCTGACCTTTTGCTTAGAACACGGAAGTCCATTGACTTTGTTGCCTAGCAGGGCCTAGAGCTGGCCCTCTTTCCTAATCTATGCATATCATTTTGCCAAGAGACAGAGTCTGCTGCTGGAGAGATTGATTCCCTGGTTATTTATCTTCCTCTGCCCAGTGTAAATTGGTCAGCCTGATCCTATTCGCATGATAAAAATCATAATGTCTCAAATTACTTACTCAATAAAATGTGGGTTTGTCTATTATTAGTGATCATTAGGGTTATAATGCAACATGGAAATTGGGAGCAAATTAACTACACATGCAAGCTGCTGGGCTCATGTGCAGTTAATCACAGGCACACAGTTCCACGGGGCAGAAGGCTTTGCAAGAGTCCTTGCAGAAGACTTTGTGGAAAGTGGACGGAATACCTATTTTTTTTCCTTCTCCTTTCTCCCTTAATTTAATTTCTCAAATGCATATTTTCTAATACGCTCGGAACCATGCAAATACCAAAAAACAAAGCCCCCCCCCCAAAAAAAAACAGAATTATAGCTCAAATTAAATTAAAGTAGCTTTTAATGCTTTCATTTCTGTGTCCCTGGATTTTTCATATGCTGTATCAGAATTCGGTGATGAGCAGACACCGATGGGTGCCCTCATTTTTCATCTGTCTTGCCTGACTGCTAAGATCACTCTTAAGTTTTCCCTTTGAGCCTTTCTGCTCAGTGATGTAATGGGACAGCCCTGCTGTCACGAAGAGTTCCCATCATACCTGGGCACTGGCATTTCCTCTGTGGCAGATGCTTCCTGGACATGTGGGCAGCTGAGAGGTGCTGACTCTGCCTGCTTGTGTCTTAATAGAAGAGAGATGTGTCTTTGAAAGGCAACATGAGTTTGTTTTAAGAAAAGAAAAGAAAATCTTTGTATCACTTGTTTCCTATGAGAGTACTAGGAAACTTTACCATGAGCTTTGTGAATTACAGCCACCAGGTGAATAGAGGTGATATCATGGTAGCAGATGTTAGAATTTTTTTTGGTAATCGTTTTTGGTTTCTGAACATTTCTCCTTCAGAGACTTTTGCTTGTTCTTTGTGGAGTCTGAGGACAAAATTAAGACCCATGGTGAGGGCTAGAGCTAGGACTGAACACAACTCAAAATAAATTTAGGGAGAAAAGGGAACATGTTAGATCTGTAACTGACAGATCCTGGGATAATGCTGAGTTCAGGAATAGCTGGATCCAGCAAGAAAACCTTTCTACATTTCTTAATTATTTCTTCTGTGCCACCTTTATTCTAAGAGAGGATTAGAGGGGATATGTAGAGTGACCTCCAGAAGCAGGGGCCACCACTACCCATAGCTTCACCAAAAGGACAAGGCTGCTGCACATTGCCTCTGCCTAGGCCGTTCTGGTCACCTGTGCCCTCTGGTCCAGTTGTTGAGCCAAGTGAAAATCTCCTTGATGGGGCCTGAGTTGTGTGCTTACTTCTAGAGCCAGGAAGTGGCTTCAGACCCACCCAGGAACTCTGGGAGATGCTAAGCTCTGTGGAAACATCAGCTCTGCTCCTACCAGTAGGCTTTTGCTTCAGAAATTACAATTAGAGGCCAGGCAAGGTGGCTCACGCCTATACTCCTAGCACTTTGGAAGGCCAAGTAGGGAGTATTGCTCGAGCTCAGGAGTTTAAAACCAGCCTGAACAAGAGTGAGACCCTGTCTTTACTAAAAATAGAAAAATTAGTTGAGCATTATGGCAAGCACCGATAGTCCCAGCTACTTGGGAGGCTGAGGCAGGAGGATTGGTTGAACCCAGGAGTTTGAGATTGCTATGAGCTAGGCTGACTTTCCACAGAACTCTAGCCTGGGCTACAGAGTGAGACTCTGTCTAAAAAAAAAAATAATAATAAAAACTAACATTTGGGGAGATTAATATGTTAACCCCAAATCACACATCAGCACCAAGTAGTTAGGTAGTGCCCGCACCTCATTTCAGTAAGGGCTTTCTGAGGGCACAGAATTAAACATGCAGCCGCCAAGACTCATTGGAAACTCACTGGGCATTTGGCTTCAATGGAGAGCAGGCTGGAGTTCCGTTTCAATTGGCAAAAATCATCTCACTTGTCCAGCTTGTCGCTTGGAGTGTGGCCTGACTCAGACTCCAGAGGGATGTGCTTTATGATCTGCGTGGGTGAGAGAAATCTCTCCGGAAATGGACAAAGTCGACAGCTGAACTCTGCAGAAAGCGGCTATGCTGTTAGTTTCCTTCACTTGCATGGGAACATAACCCCCCACCCCACCCCCAGAGGCCTGTGCTTAGCACATGTTGATTGGTCAAGAGAAGATAACAAAGGCTTTTGTTATCATCCTCATGATGTATCAGTTCCTTGTCCTTGTGTTTAGTTTGTGATGGCTGCCTTTTCCTGCCTCTCTTTAATTCCCCTTCCTGAACTATAAAGCTCCTCGTCCAGGGACATAGCAGCACCAGAAAACAGGAGATGGTCAAGAAAAAAATGCTCTTCTCTCTATTTCTCCCTCCTCTGTTTTTTACTAAGTTCAGGCTGCTATAGCGAAATGTCACTAAAACAACAGACATTTCTTTCTCGCATTTCTGGAGGCCGGGAAGTCCAAGGCCAAGTTGCCAGCAGATTCGGTGTCATGAAGGCTGGTTTCCAGGTTCATAGATGGTTGTCTTCCTCCTGTGTCCTCACATGGTGGAAAGAGGTTGAGAAAGCTCCCTCGAGTCCCTTTCATAAGGGCAGTAACCCCATTCCTGCAGACTCAGTATGACCCAATCACCTCCCAAAGGCCCTCACCTCCTAATGCCATCCCAATTGGGGTGAGGGCTTCAACATATGGAGTTGAGTGGAGGGAGACACACATTCAGTCCATTGCGCCAGTGTCCATGGAAAGCAGCATCCTGGAGAGTGGACTAGATTGAGTCAGTTTTCTCTGGACCCAGCCTGGAAAGGGACACTGGTGATTTGAGTGACTCCAGTTGACAGATGATATGATCCCAGGAAACACTAAGAGAAGCATGGTGATATGGGTGGAGGAGGAGAAGGAGGTGCCTTATGAGTAAGTGTCTCTGGGCTGTCAGGGAAGAGGGTAGCATGACTTAGAGTTGTCTCCCTGAGTGGGGAGGCTGCTTGGGTGTTTATGCACCAAAGCCCTTGGTTCTGGGCTCTCCAGGATCATTAACTTCTTGGTACTATTGCTTTTCTGTTGCCTGAGTGAGGTGTTGGTGTGAGCTAAAACCCTTGGGCAGAGGCCCAGGTGATTGTGGAAGGAGGCCACTGGCTTGTAAGGGAACCACGAATCTAAAGGGAAATAAGGGGAAAACAGTAGTGTCCACTACAAGGGTAGTACCTTTGGGGGAATCAAAGAAACATCAGAGCCCTGGATAACAGGTGTCTCTGCTGCCAACTCATGCCTTAAGTATCAGAGAGTGACTAATAAGGCTCTGAGGCTGGTTATGGGCTCTTTAGGCCTAGGGGTCCTCAAACAAGCTCCTTCCAGCCCTGCCGTTCCCAATTTCTCCTCTTCTCTCCAGATGATCCCACCTGCGCCCAGAGCCCCATGTGGAGCTGTCCAGCCTGGCTACATTCTGGGCCTCAAGCCTCACGAACAAGACTGAATGAGGGATGGAGTCTCTTAGGGACTGGGGGCTCAGCTCAGCTTCCCCAACCAGGGTTTGACCAAGCACCTTAGAAGATTCTTCCAAACTCACCTTGACACTTTCCTCTGGGCCATGAACAATTCAGTCCAAGCAGACATCAGAAAAGGAGACTCTGGAAAATCTCAGACACTGTGGCAAAGAATCGAATGCTTCATGGTGGAAACCCGCTGTGTAATGGGGATATGGGAGCTCCCTCCCATTCTATCTGCCAGACAGAAATATTTAGAAATCCCTGCTTCAGCGAAACACGTCTGTGTGAGATCCTTCATTATAATGGCGGGAGGAGGAGTTTAGAAGTTTGCTTCTTGCATCTTGCAATCCACACCTGATCTCTCCCCAGACTTCCCTTGCCTTTTATTATTGAAATTTGGGAACAGCCCCTCATCTGCTGACCCTGGCCTGCTGGTGGGTACTAGAGCAGCGGTGTGCTGGTTGGCATGTTAACAACCAGCTCTGTAGGGCCCACCCTCCTCCGGTCTGACCTCTTCATAACAAATAACACATCTGAAAAGACCCTCTGTCCAAGTAAGATCACATTCTGAGGTTTGGGGAAATGCATGAATGTTGGGGGCAGGGGGCCTCTATTCAGCCCAGTACAAGCCAGACTCCCACGGACATGAACTCCCTCCACAGTTCAGGAAATAGAACATGAGAGACAGAACCTGGTCACTTTCTCCTAAGCCTGTCTCTCTTTCTTGTTGGTTTGTTTTTGTGGACATGGACGGGAAGTAACATCCCACAGCAGCCGCCCTCAGAGTACACAGCCATGTGTGGTTACAATCCGAGGACGGGGTCACAGTATGACCATGACATAGCAGACTTGCAATCCTGCGTGAAGGAGGGAGAGAAAGAAATCAGACAACTCACAGATTCAGATTCACAGACCCTGAATTTGGAACCAGAATGTACCAGAACAACCACTTGGTTTGGTATCTCCTACCTGCAGGGGCGGTGCAGGTAGAGAACTCGCCATCACAGATGTTCTAACCATCTGTCCTGAAAGTATCAGTCTAGTGTTCAGTATGGCTGTGAACTGGTTTCTCTCTGCTCCCTACAAGGCCAGGAACTCACGTCTTTAAGGATATCAGTTGAAGACCTGGGGTAATAATGGGCCTCAGGTCACAGGCATGGAAAGTTGTGTTTTATTTCACAGAACATAGAGAAGTATCCTTGAAAAAGCCAGTGTTGGACTTTCTATTTTTGAACTGGAGTGCAGGCCAGGAGGGAGCTGACCTGTCCAGAGCTGGGAGGTCATATTTTCAGCTGAGAAAAGTGATCTTGAACTTCTCCATCTTTGCAAAGCCCAGATGGAACCCCAGGTCCCCGGGCCCCTCCAGCCCCACGCACATGGCCATGCACCTGGACCGCCACTCTACCTGTTTACAAATTATCCCCTCTTTCTGCTTGGTTCAGCAACAACTGTTTACCCTCCCCCGTGATGTAATTAGGGCTTCAGAGTTCACGTGTGCCTATTATGAGCTCTCCTGTGTTTTGTCTTAGCGCTCCATTTCTGTAGCAGTAATCATATGTATATATTAAAATTTGGTATCAATTGTTTGGCTAAATTATGCACAGTGGGCCATCCTAACCTGCCATTAACATAACGTATGCTAAACAATGTGTTGTGGTTTTGGGTTTTTTTCCTTTTTCTTTTCTGATAATTATACTCTAAAGCATCAGTTGCTTATTCGAGTAAATTAAACTTTGAGTTTTTCTCATTTCTTCAAACTTTCAAATTGCCTTGCCTACACATAGATGGAGACCCAGCACTGCTGCTGCTGCCTGTGGAGCTGGCCTCAGTTATTTTCTGTCTGAGAAAGACAAGTCCCACAGGATGGTCAACAGCGCTGTAGCTGCCCTGATGCTCAGGGCTGAGCTGCCGTGACACCTTGCTTGCTGCTATCCCCAAACTAAGCGACACCCAGCGTTGGTGTGGAGATGAGAGGTTATCTGCTGGACTCATCTCTCATCCACTCTCTAGACCAGGCGTCCTCAAATTTTTTAAACAGGGGGCCAATTCACTGTCCCTCAGACCGTTGGAGGGCTGGACTGTAGTTTAAAAAAAAAAACTATGAACAGATTCCTATGCACACTACACATATCTTATTTCGAAGTAAAAAACAAAACGGAAACAAATACACTTCACACCGTTTCATGTGACCTGCGGGCTGTAGTTTGAGGACCCCTGCTCTAGACAAATATGCAGTGAGCACCTCGTAGGGGCCTGCACGGTACAAGAGAGACAAAGGTGACAGGGTTGCTGTCCTCTGTGCAAGGCAACAATCTAGTGCAGGGGTCAGCAAACTGTTACTGTAAAGAGACAGGGAGCAGATACTTTGTGCTTTGTCAAACATTCTGTGTCTCACATCTACTCAGCCACAGTAGCTTGAAAGCAGCCATGGACAATGCATAGGGGATGGTGTGGCTGTGTGCCAATAAAACTTTATTTACAAAGGCAAAAGGCAGGCCAGATTTTGCTGACCCTCAGTCAATAGAGTTGAGGCACAGAATGCATACAAATGATTTAGTTCTTTAAAGCCAAAGGGCAATTTTAGACCAGAGCAACTGATACATAAGAAGTAAGAATACTAGTCATATGAGTGGCACTTGGCAACTTTTTTAAATCAAGGCAAACACACAAATTTCTTCTGCACAATTGAGGTAAATGGATGGAGCTGTTGGGGGCTGGCACCTGTAGGATTCTAAACCCTGAGGGGTGCCAATATTTTAGCATATCTGCAATTCGCTTGCTATGCACATGGGACACTCCACAGAGAGTGGACAGGAAGGCTAAGCTTAAACAGCACAGTGGTTGGGGTTTCCCTTGAACTGCATCTGAGTTGAAATATACACAGTGAGCAGTAAATCGTCAGGGCTGAGAGCATGGAGGGGCAAGAATGTTCCATGAAGGGAAAATGTACGTGTGAAGCTAGAAAAGTGTGGCATGTTCAGAAACTGAAGAGAGGACAGCATGACTGGGAAGAGTAGAGGGCACAGGGGGATTTGGAACGAGATGAGTTTGAACGGGACATTAGAACTTAGGCAATGAATCACAGGCCCTTGACTTGGTTGCTACTGCTGCCTAACAAGCAGTGCCTCAACTCAGGGCTTTACAGAAAACGATGTTTATTTCTCACGTGGCTGTGGGATTCTGCAGGACTAGGCTGGACTCGGCTGCACTCTCCCAATGGTCTTGCCCTTCATGGTGGGGCTTCCTCCGCTGTCTGGGGGGTCAGGCCAGCTGTTTGGGTCTTGCATCTTTGTATCAGCTGAGGTTTCTGCCCTGTGCTGGACTTAGATGGGTGCTTTAGCTGGTGTGATTCTCCTCCACGCGCCTCTCATCTTCCTGGGACCAGTAAGGCTACACCAGGTATAACTTTTTCATGGAGAAGCCCAAGATAGCAAGTGAAAACACATCTAAAGCCTCTTGGGGTCGAGGTTCAGGACTGGCATACCTATTCCTCACTCTACCACATTCTGTGTCCCCAAATAATTCACGGAGCTGAGGTCAAAGTTAGAAGGCAAGGACACTGCAGAGTTACACAGACATGGATCCAGGGAGGGTGGAGATCATGTCTCCCCTTCCAGGATGTTTTACCTGCACTTGAATTGCCTAAGAAGCTACTGAAGCATTTTAAGAACAGGAATGGTACGATTTGCCATACATTTAAAAACAATTTTAATCTAGCAAAATGTGTGTAGTGGAATAGGCTGGAAGGTGGGGTGGGGGGAAGACGTAAGAGAGGGAGTGGGGAGAACAGGGTGGGCTGAACCTGTTGGAGTCCCAGAGTGGTGTTCTCTTATGCTGCCTTTAGGAAGCACGAGATGAATTGTTAAACTTCTGCTGCTGGGCTTTAACCAGGTAGCTGACAGTTATCATCTGCATTCATCAATATAAGGTCCATAAAAAGTGAAGCAGTTGAAGAGAAATGAGAAATTACAGCCCAGATTAGCAGCCTTGAGTGCTCCTCATGAACATTGGATACTCACCCAAACCACACGTCATGGCCCTTCGCCCGTTAAAGCTAATAACAGGATTATTCCCAAGGAAGCTGTAGCTATTTTGTTTGTTGCCATCACAACAATAAAATAAATAGATGTGAGTCCAGCTCTCTGCTATGGGCCGTCTCATGCTGATCAATAGTTAGCATGCCTGTGACTTGAAGTTTGAACCTGTTGAGAGGAAAACTTACCTTCAGAGGAGTAACTGTTAACTTACTGTGGGGAAGTATTTCTTAGAAAATGGACCCAAGGACAATTTTTGTATTGTGCACAGGAGGCTGTAAGAAAAACTAAGTGTCTAAATACAGTAGCCCTTTGCTTTTCATTAACATAACATCCAAACAGGTGCTCCCATCAGCAAGGCACTTTACTCCAAGTAGCAATTCAGGGATCCAGGCTTCTTCCATTCTGTGGCTTCAACCTGACCTTCTGAAGGTCGCCATGCTCTTCAGTCTCATGAAGCTTGAGAGATTCTTTGGCCCAGGCTAGAAGTGGCACTTGTCACTCCCATTCTTATTTCATTGGCTGCAACTTGGGTCATGTGACCATACCTAACTGCAAGGGATGCTGGAAAATGTAGTTTTCCTGTGTGCTCCTGGGTAGGGGACCAGGAAACACCTGCCAGTCTTTGCCATCCTCTCATTCTAGCAGTTGAATGATTTGTGCTGTTCCACTTCACTGTGAGGAGACAATAGTGACAAGGGTTACTATGTATTTGAGGGCTTTTCATGAATCTGTATTATCTCAAACTTCCAAGCAGCTATGAAAAAATGTGGTGTATTCCTATTTCATAGATGAGGGAGGAGAGGTTGATGTTATTTTATCATCTGTAAAATGGGAAAGATAATGGTAGTCCTGAGAAGCTGCATCTGTTAGGATATGCTAGATTTGCTGAGATAACAAATAGCTCCTCAAATCATGGGGACTTAAAAACCACAAAGATTTATTTCTTGTTCCATGCTCTGTGTCCACTGTGGGTTATTTTTACACCAGGACTTAACTCTGTGGTAGAATCTCTTTCTGAAACATTACTGGTTTCTAAGGCAGAGGAAGAGAGGACCTGACAAAATATTTCCTATTTCTTAAAGCATCTGCCTCGGAGAAACTAGTCTAGGGAAAACAGCATAGTGCTGGGAATATAGGCAATATAGGCTAAATATTATAAGCACCATCATCCAATTGCATTAGAACTGGATAGCATGAAGAGAATGATTGTTATATCTGGAACTGATCTGAAATTTACACAGTTGGTCCAATTGATTGAGGGAGACCTTGAGAGGACGTTTGTGTATTTGGGCTCAGGATGATGGGGCAGTTGCCAAAGAAGCAGGTGGGGACAGAGTTGCAGAGCAAAGTATCTAGATGCCCTTAGTTAAGGGACCATGAAAAGAGGATGACATCTTCTGATCATGTTCTCTGCAATCCAAAGAGAAAACGTGAACTCAAAGCTTTTAGGAAGAAACAATTGGTTTGCTTTCTCTTAGTTCATCCACAGCAACTAGAAAGGGAAGCCGGGGTATGTTTTATTTTTGCACACATACATAACTACAGAGTCTTTACTTCTTTCCCCTACATAAATTTATGTTGAGATTTAATTTCCACCAATTAGAACCCAAATGAAGCCATTCTGATGTGATTCCTACATCACGGCATCCTGGCCCTGCTCCTCCATAGGCACGTAAGGAAACAATATCGGAGTGAATTTTAAGTACCCAAAGTTGTGTTAGCCTGCGAATGAATATCCAATTCAATTTGTAGGAAACTTTAGATTAATTAGGTTTATAATTTGCACAGTAAGGTAATGTAAATGTGTTGCTACAGCTTGACTTTTTGCTTAATCCTCTGAGTGGATATTTAATCTTTTTAATATTAGAATTAAAGCAACTCGGAAGATATGAATATTAATCTAATTATATTCCGATCACTTTAATTTCTTTAATGTTTTAAATAACAAAATAACTTTACAAATTGGTTTAGGTTGGGGACCCGCTTTTAGTGGATTTTGCATCTCATCAGTAAGTGCAATTTAAAGGATACAGGCTCTGGAAGCCCTACCTTAAGTTTATAGTTATGCAAATGAAAATCGTTAATCTTAGAGCCTCTGACTTGCAAGGTGTGCTTCAGGAATTTGCAGCTTCTATTTAGGTAGGAAGATTTTGCCAGCTCTGAAAACTCAAGGAAGCAAACACCTTTATAGTACCCGGGCCATACAGAGTGAGAGCTTTCGAAGAATCAGTGGTAAGTTAGAAGTAAGAGGATAGTTTTTTCCTTTTTCTGCTGTTATTATCTCAAGGAGAAGGGGAAAAAAAATCAGAGCAGGACATGAACAGTGCTTGCAAATTTTATTACCTCATTATAATTGATACCTGCTCTCAGAGCCAATAAAAGAAGCTGTATTCGGCCCGAGCTACATAAAATCTTTAATGTTTTAGGCTGTCACTGTTGGCTGTGGTTAGGCTGACATAATTATGAGCTACATGTACCAGTATATAGCTCTTTACCCACAGAAACACGCTGCAATGGGGAATCTTTCAGAGATAATAAAAGGATTCATCAAGTGTCTATATGATAGCTACTTAAATCGCTATTGTTTTAGTTAGGCCTGCAAAACATATCCCCTGGCAATCCCATTTCCTGATCTTTGTTACTTTGGCATTTCAGGAATTTCAGACTTCTGGTACGGATTGTTCACTTGCTTTCTAAAGGATGAAAATCCACTTAGGGTGATTTCCATCTCAAGATGACACTATGGAGAAAATGTTTCAAAAGGTGCTGGAATTTCAGATTTGATAAGCAGAGTACATTATTTCCTGGAACTAATTATAGATTTTCAAAAGGGGTTGGAAAAATGAACCGAAGAAATTATGTTGTAAAATGGAGTGGTGAAGTTCTTGAATGAGAAATAATTCTAACAAATACTAAGTGAGAATTTGTTTGTATTTTGAGAGTTTGTGTGTACAGTAGTTTTCCAATTACTTAAGCAGCTGATGAACCTCCCTGAATATGGCTTCCCTGAGGGGGTTGTGTATTTCATCAGGACCAAACAGATAGAAGGAAAAGAAAAATTCCCCCTCAGCCATGTACCATTTGATTGAATAAAGCAAAGAGCAACAGGGAATACCAGGACACTTCCTATTTTCTGTTATTTTGGTTCATACTGTTTATTTTGCCAGATCTTCTGGGTTAACATTGTTCGCAGAGGAAGAGTATCTGACCATCTGTCCCTGTCGGCCAATGTGCAGAGACAGGGACAGGGTCCACCAAACTTTGTAAGAAGGCCGAGATTCTGGAAGACAGTGAAGAGAGCCTCTCCAAGACTGTTCTGTTTTTCCATTTCTAAAATCAGTTATATATATTAAAGTTCAAAGCAAAGACCACGTTAACCTTATTTTAAACAATATTCAGCGTAACCAGTGACCTATTACAACATCTTAATTCAAGAGTTAATCTTCTAAATCAAGTCTCCCTAAACTACAGGCGTCTTCAGGTTGGGAGCTAAATTTACAAAATAGTTAGAATGGGCAACAGGAGGTGAAGGTCAGACAGGACCTAAACCTGACCAGACCAGCTGTGTCATGTCCCAACTAGTCTGCCTGACTTCATCTTATTCTCACTACATGTGCTTTCTACATTGTAAAATAGCTGAGCTGACACTGTGATAAAGATGAATGCAAATTCTTTGTTAGACTTTCCATCAAAAGGTAGAGTTGAATTAATCTCCCCTTGGACCCAGGCTGCATTTAATGGTCTCTTGACCAATAGAACATGGCTGAGAGACTTTGTAAAATGCCTGACTACCCTGAGGCTGCCATGTTGAAGGAAGGCCAACTAGCCATGTAGAGGCACCTCGTAGGGAAGCAGATGGCAGGCCAGCCTCCAGCCAGTGGAAGTCATCCTAGTTGAAACTGCAGATATTGGGGAGCAGAGATAAGTCCCTCCCCATCCCAAGGCCCCATCCAAACTACAGATCAGGGCAAACTAGACAATTGCTATTGTTCAACGACATTATGTTTTGGGTTGTTTCTAACAAAACAACACATAACCACAGCAAACAACCTCAAGGACAAGTCATTATGAAAAGTGACTTTAATTTTTCTATGTGGCCCATGGAATTAGTTGATTTATTTTCTGGTAGTACCGTATGCATGCAGCACCCCAAAGATTTCTCATTTCCTGACACTCAATGAATCAAACTCCTTGGGCTTGTGGTGTTGAGGACTAAGCTTTGCTCTTTATCTTCTCTTTATGGATGTCCCTTTGGAAGCAGGGATAAGAAGAGGGAGGTCTTCCAGATGTAAATTTCTCATAAATATTTGAGCTCCATCTCGGTAATTCTTTCATTCTCTGATCTGTGGCCTAATCTTCTATTTAGCAAGTACTTTCCGTGAAATAGAAGGCTTTAATTGGTAGAATTACTAATTTGAATAGCTTAGCACAGCTCAGCTTGTAAAAAACCCACTATCCCTGTTACATCCTCATCTTGTCAAACCACCCATCAGCACCTACCCATCTTTTTTCCCCCAACTTTTTTCTTCTTTACTCTCTTACTGCTGAATAATGAGACTCTCACTAGAGGTGAAGAATCAGCAGTTCTTTCCATTGGAGGTTACCCCAGAAATCTTCAACGTAGGCGTGGGAAATAGGAGTTCTAAAGAGAACTGAGTTCACTGTATCTGTAATGAAGGGAGAAGCCACCGTGGACCCGTGTGAAGACAGTGTCATGAGTGAGTACATGCTGTGTCCCATGGTCAGTTTCATTTGGGGCAGAAGGTTATATGGGACACTAGCATTGTAAAGGTATTCACTTCAGTCCAGAATTTCTCATTTTGGACACTACCAATTTTTTAGGGCTGGTGATTCTTTGTGTTGGGATCTGCTCTATACATTATATTGAGCACCACCCTTAGTCTCTACCCACCAGAGGCCAGTAGCACCCTCCCCCAGTCTTGGTAACCAAAAACATTTTTACACTTTGCCAGATCCCCCTCCCTCGAGAACCATGCCTCCTGGCTGTGCTCACCCTTCTCCACCCCACCCCTTCGACTCAAAAAGAATCTTTCTCACTAAGTTTAAATGATCCTGAAAATGTGGGGAAATTGAACTTGATTTTCTTTCCAAGAAAAATGCTTCCTGCTTCTTCCAAATTGCCATAGGAACAGTGCAAACCTAAAGACAGCCCCTTTCAGGTATGTTGACCTCTTCATACCTCCAAACCTGGTGCTAAAATTTAAGGCGAGTATGTATAGCAGGGTGTGTTTAGCAACCTGATGTTGATGATCTGTCGCTTTTGAAAATGTGATCCAGTATCATCGTTCGCCATTACAAATACGAAGGAAAAATATGAAGGCGTTCTAGAGAATGCCAGAAGAGGTTTTGCAGCTGCGGGGCTGAACGAAAGAGCTTAACCCACTAATGTGTTACGACTGCTTAGGGAGTGCTAGAAGGTTCTCTGATGCTAAGAGTACTTCCGAGGGTTGTGTGAAGCAGCATTATAGTTCTGCACTTAATGGTGCAGGCCACAATTGCCTGAGCCTCTTTCTTAGCACATCGCCCGTCTTCCAGTGGCAAAGTTAGGTTCATGCCAGCCGGCTCACCTCAGCGGGAGGGCATGAATTGGAGGGGAAATCAATCGACTGAGTTTGGATGCAATCGCCCCAAATTATCAAAGAGAAAAGATGACCACTGTAATTCACTGGCCATAGCATTTTTGCCAACTGTTTTTGCTAAGCATTAGTTTAGTGTGATAGGTTCAATTCTCAGGCCCCTTCTCATCACAGTTTTTCTGTAAACACCATTATTACTGCCGTTGTGGTTCTCGTGGCTGGACTGAATGGAATCTGGAGATCTGATTCTCATTAACTCCCTCAGTGCCTTCAGGTAGTGGGTTAGTCATGGGGACACCAGGGAAAGCCCTTGGATCCTCAGAAGACAAATTCGATTTTTTTCCAAATTTCTGCTACATGGGAACCAGAGGAACCAGCCTGCGAAGGATTACTAATCCATGGTTTACATTCCCAGTGAATTCAAATAGTCAAGGAAGTAGAAATGGATGTTCAAGAAGAATTTAGATTCAGAAAGACCTGCCCTTGAATCCCAGCCCTGTCTGCTTGCCAAGACCCACTAAGCCTCCTTTACTCACCTGTTGTATTGTCTGATTTCTTTTCATGTCCATACGTGGTCTGGATATCTCTCCACATTATTAAAAATACAGACATATCATCATTATAATTATCCAGATCACTGTTTGCGTTTTCGTGGGCTCTTACTCATTCTCACAATGCTATTCTCACAGGGGTGGCAAAACTCACTTTGTATAAAGGTGATTTTTGAAAACACCTTTCTTTCCCACCCTACTTCATGAGCTTAGCCAGGTTAGGAAATGTGCCTTATTAATTTTTTCACTCCCCCTTCTCCATTTGTTGCCATTGCAGAACAGAGTGTCTATAATACCTGGATATATGAGAGAGTTAGGCAGATATAGGTGCCACTTCCCCATTATGAGCTGTGTGAGGCGGGGCAACTTTCTTTGCCTCTCTGAGCCTCTGTTTGTTTGTTTTTTTAATATAAAATGGGAGAAAAAAATTATTCCTAGATATAGAGTTGCTCTGAGGATATAACAAGCTGGTTGTATTATCATGTTTGGCATGTAGTAAATTCTCAATAAATGGAGTTGCATGAGTTGTGCGATTATTGTTATGGTGACTTTTCCGTTGGAAGTGAGTGATGTATGTAGTAAGGGAAGGGAGGGGAGAGAGGAGGGAAGAAGTAAGTTAGTTTATCTACCTTGATATAGAGAGTTGAAAAGAAATTCACATCTCTTTGTGGTGAATGATAATAACTTGACCTGTATGAAGTTGACCTCATCCCTGGGAGGAAAAATGTTTCCTTGAGCATATGATTTATGTAATCAGTCAACTAGTCCTTATTTTGAAGAGTTAAATTTCTATGTCTGGGTTACCCACCCGTATCTGTGGGCATACTGGCAATATCTGGGATATACTCACACTAAAAATTATTTCATTCTGCACTAAAAATAAAATTTTGTCATATATCTGAAATTTAAATTTCAGTGAGGATCCTATATTTTTATTGACTGGCTCTGGAAGTCCTACCTATGAAACAACCAGAAAAGGGCTTATTCCTCTCCACATGGGTTAGACATGGGGAATTCTGGGAACTTTTTTGGGCATGGGAAATTCAGGTGGCACATAACACCTGAACTCTTCTTTAAATCGATAACTATTATACAGATTTGTGGCTTTTTGTTTGTAATACTCTGATTTCTGGAGATTGTCATCTGCGTTAAGCTTTCTAGAAAATATCTCCTTTTGGAAAATGTCATTTTAAATTAATGTGAAATTGTGTTTTAATTTAATTCACAGGCAGTCATAAACAGGTGGGAGAATTATGTAACCATAATTGTGTTTGCAAGAAATGGATTTCGTCCTAAAATTACATGAATATGCTATTACAGTTTGTTGTCATCCTGCAATGCACTGTTTAACCATAAAATACAGTGTTAAAGACACCCGCACTTTGAAGTTCTTAATCTAGTGTGTAACTGCTTAAGTAAGTACATTAGCTATAGTGTCAACTACCTGTTCTCGAATACCTTAAACTACCAGCTCACCAATATGGATTTGATCTTGATGTTGAGATACTGAGCTTGATACTCGAAATGTACGAAGTAGAAAACTAACAGTGTTTGAGAACTTACAATTACATCCTAATCTTTATTAAGTGACAGTTTGGACACAGAGACCTTGAAAAATGAGTAAGCCTGAAACCTTTAGAAAAGTTGTTCTTTTAATAATCCTACCACATTTATCGAACAAGGACATTACCTTTTTTGCTACTTAAAAAATACTTTGGACTTGTTCACACACACAAAAATAGCTTTATTAACAATTTCAGTAATTTATCATGCTCAGTTTCTTTTTTTTCCTACCCTGCAGAAATGTTACTTTTGGTACACTGAGAGTTCATTCATTTAAAGTTTGTCCTTGGCAATTTTTTATTGAACAGTTTCCATTTTTTTTTTTTTATACAAAGCCGATAAGTAACTGAGCCCAAACAGGCTCACAGTGATTATATCCCGGATACAAACCAGATGTGCAATTAATCCATCATTGTTCCCATGTCAACCACCCTTGTCCTCACCTAGACTTGGAAGAAAAATGCCAAGCCTGATTTTTCTGCTGGTTCATTTCCTTGAACTTGGTGAGATTTCTATCTGCAGTACTTCCAAAAATAGTTTTGGAAAATGCAGAATGCTACAGTGCCATTCTGCCAGTCACATGGTGAGTACAGCCTGGCGTGAGTGTTCCAATGCATTCTCTTTCTTCTCTGATGAGACTTTTGGCCACTGGCTCTTGATTGGTGAGAATTTTGAAAACCAGCGCGATGGTATCGGACAAGGCTGCCTGGCGCTTTCTGCTGCCACAACGGGTGGATGGCAGGTTCAGCTTATGGCTGGTGCAGCCCCTCGCCCTTTTTTTTTTTTTTCAATCCTGCTCAGTAGAATCTTATTATAGCTGACCAGCACTGAGTGGCCCTAACTAGCAGGCTCCCTCCATTCTGAGGGCTTGGCAAGCTGAGAGGAACACAGTGCAAACACGTCTTCTCTCTTCCAAAGTAACTGGGCCCTCAAGGAGTATTTCCTGGTTTCCTTTTGTAACCTAAATTACAAACTGAGTTACAAGCTCATCTTTGTTTAGTGTAACCAATGAGGCCATCGATGCCCCTGCGTGGAGAATGGCTTCCGTCCCTGTCCTCTCTGTTTATTAACATCCCCAGTCTCTCCAAAGGCACCTGCAGAGAGTGAAACCTGTGCCGTGTTTGAGGAGGAGTGGCCAGCAATTCCCGAAACTAACAGAACTTAGTCAGAGCTATTGTGTGCCATGGATCATTCTAAGAACTTTTATCCACTCAAAAGCAACTAAGATAGATGCCGTTATTTTATTGATAGGAAAACAAGGGGGAGAGGCTAGGGGTATGCAGAAAGTCACATAGCTCGAAAGTCAAGGGCAGAGCATTCAGACTGGGCTTCAGACGTACACACCATTATACGACACGGCCTCTTGGATGCAAGGGAGAGACAGGGAGTGGCTACAGTCCTAAGAACCTCTCATTCCTTTAGGAAGGCAGAAATGCCAACCTGATTTCACTGTGCGTGCCAAAGCTTGCCTTGACTGCCCCAAGTGTTAAGAAGCATTCTGGGAGTCCTGCCTGGATTCCAGAGGCTCAAGCCCCTGATCTATCCAGAATGTTTGCAGTGACTGCAGGAGGGGGTGTATGTGTATCCTGGGCTGAAGGCATTGGCGTCTCCAGCAGAAGGCACATTTTACCTGTGCTGATACACAGTCAACCGCTAGCCGCTGCTGATGCTTACACAAGTGTTGGCTTGTTTAGAAGGCCAGACTGAGACAGAGCACAGGTCAGCTTGGAGGCAGTGTGGAGGCCACCTGTGACACCTTTGGTCTCCAGGGGCGGAAAGAAAGAAAACAAAAGCTAGAGCCACACCAAAAACAAACTGCCCCCCCTCCTCATTTTGCCTGGGGCTGATTCTCTTTGGCGTGTTACAGTTTGAACCTATTAACCATGTTCATGGCTAATATACGTATCTGGCAGGCGCTGTACTGGGCTCTTTGGGTATGTTTGCCACCTCCTGTCAAGTTCAAAGCACGGATGTTCTTCCCATTATATCCATGCGTTGTGCAGTAACGGAGGGTCACAGTGACATTGGCAAGTCTGGAATTCAGACGCTGGCCTCTCCCTCCAGGGCCCACATTTTTTTGCATAGCCCCCTCCTCTGCCTCATTTTCTCCAAGGGAGAGTAGCATGGTTTGGGATGCCCTTGAGACCACAGCGGCTAGGAGGTGCAAAGGCCACATACACCTCCCCTCCCCGTGTGATCTCAAAGGCAGGGACGGCTGAGGGCCTAAGCCGAAGGTGGGAGAGCATGGGGACGAGAGAAAGGTGGAAGGCAGCAGGAGCGTATCTTAGGTTTAAACCCATAATGGAACATATCATTTCCTTGCTTCTGCATTTATTAATAAAATGCCTGATACCTTCTGGCGTGTGCTTTGAACTGCTTTTAATTATCTCCAGTTGGATGGAGCAGAGGTAATGGGGACCTCTTAATAGTCATGGGGGGACTATTGGAATTTTATTTCCACAGGGAAGGCGGCGACTGTTTGCCAGGGAACCAAGGCCTTTCAAAGTTGAGGACACTTCCCCGGCGCCGCGCAGTGTAAATCACATGGCAAACTATGCGATTATCCCCTGCAGAGGAATCGAGTGTGGCTTTATGGGATTCTTCACCAAGCACTTAGGAATAATCTGATATAAAACAGCAGGGGTGGAGAGTAATGACAACTTCAAATTAGTTTAATGAATGTTTACATTTAAAAAAAAAAAAGGCTTTTCTGCAAACCTGAAAATAAGAAGTGACAGAGTCTTTCCTCTTTCTCCTGCAAGAGGCATCTCCTGGTTTTCAGCCCCAAGGAGAAAGGTGGCTTTCCTTAACTCCTTCAGTCCCGGAGCACCACGGGGCCTTTCTTCGTTTGGTTTGCGTTTGAACAATCCCTTGGGCGGCGCTTGATGGGGTCTCCATTATAAATGTCAAATCGGCTTTGGGGGAACATCTGTTTTAAGTCAACTCAGACTCAATCCAGGAAAAAATAAATTTCTGGCTCTCCACCTGCTCAGAAGGTCAATTACCCACCCAAATCAGCCAGAGATGGCTGATGGGCTACAGATGCCGAGATTATTTTTAGCTGGAGTTTGGCAGGTACCCTGCTTCTGGAGTGCAGCAAAGAAAGGGGAGATTGATAAACCATTATGCTGTTTTAAACTTGGGGCAGCACCAAAGCCCCCAACTAGTCTGTATGTCACTTCTGGGCCGTCCCCTCCCTTCTGATGAAGAATGATTCATTTTAGCAGAGGGAGCAGGACGGGAGATGTTCACAGGGCTTGCACCATGTGGAGTAGACCTTCAGGAATTTGGGGTACGAATCATCCTTGGTGTTTCAGACAGAGGTTCCTGGCCCAAGCTGCTCTTGATAGCAGTGTTTTCAAAGCGTTCTTTCTTTCTGTTCCAAAATCTGAATATTTCCCAGCTTTTCCCCTCACGTGAATCACATCAGGCTGAATTCTGTCTGTAGGTTGCCAATCTAGATATGGCATATTCATCAAAATTATACAAATGAACTTGGTCTCTGCTTTATAGAAGGGACAGTAACTAAAACACAATAGCTAGAAAATTCAACTAAACAAAAGCTTGAGGAGTTTGGGCCCCTCTCTGGAAAACCAAGCGGAGGATTCCAAGAACTGATTTAAAAACAAGTGTAGGTCTATGTTGGCCTTCAAGCCATCACTAGAAAAAGTCAAATCTTCCCACTGGAGTCGTACTGGTGATTTCCCTTCCATTCCATCATGACATGCCTGCCTCTCAAAAAGCCTCTGTGAGAAATCCACAGGTCTCCAAGAACCAGAAGGAAATGGAATAAAAATAGCTCTTCAAGAGAGCAAACTTTCATTTCTGTGGGCTCTAAGGAGTTAGAAACCCTAAACAGCTAGATGAGGATGGCTGTTGCTTCACACGTTGAAATCAATTTTTAGGTGGGATTTGTCAAAGATGATGAGATTAGTACAGAACAGAGACATTGGCAATTTTCAGTTAACCAGAATGTTGCATAAATCAGAACCCCAGATTTTTCTGGAGATGATTACAGCCAGGCTGTTTGAGGACAAGTCACCAAATATTTGTGTATTTTAGCAGTCTCAGAAGCGTGCAGAATTTTCTAGTTCTCAACAAGGCGCTACAACAACATGTCTAGTGTTTATGTAAATGATTTTTATAAATCTTCTCGCTGAGAAGAGCTTTCTTTCATCAAAGGCACAATGTGGGTTTAGATGCCGTTTGAAAAAGATTCTCATGCGAGAGTGGGGTCCATTCTCTGGCAGTTACCAAGCGTCCTAATACCAGGCAAAAAAAGAAAATCCATAGTCATCGAGAAAAATAACATGGTTGAGAAACATTCTGAGGCAGCGGTTCTCAACCTCTGGGTCTCAACCCCTTTGTAACAATGAAAATACATCCTACATATCAGATTTTTATGTTATAATTCATAACAGTAGCAAATTTACAGTTATGGAGTAGCAACAAAAATAATTTTGTGGTTGGGGGTCACCACAGCGTGAGGAACTGTAGTAAAGGGTCTCGGCATCAGGAAGGTTGAGAACCACTGTTCTAAGATGATGTTCAGGGCATAGGTTGGAAGAATTTGGTAGGTCCCACTCTAAGTTTCAGGGTTCTTATCTGTAAAGATAGAAGTAAAGGTTTTTTGCAGATGAAATGAGATAACGTGTGAAAGCCACTGACTCAGCATCTGCAGGGATGATGCTGTCACCGTCGTCATCATGTTTGTTGGCAGCCTTGAGGTGTCCCTGGGGACACACCAGGAGAAGCCCGGAACTTTCTCCAAGAGCTTTTGCTGCTAATCCTCAGGTGGCGTTTCATGCACAGGAAATAGTTTCCTTGAAAATACTTTGGGCGAAGAGGTTGTTCCACCATCTAGTCAGCACTGCTGACCTCTTCGTGGTCCTTTGAGGGTTAAAGGTGAGAGCAGAAAGCCAGCCCTGAAAGGAGGACATGGTTCGTGGGCCACCAGTACATGCGAGTGGTCAGGAAAAGCCAAAGTGTTCACACCAGGTCCCCACACCTGTTCACACCAGGTGTTCACACCTTGGGACCTGGTGTGAACACCTTGGGCATCTCCTGACCTCTTACACCGTGCCTACCCTGGGATGGCATCTAATCCTGTGTTGGAAGGACAGGAGTGTGCTGAGAGGATGTTCAGTTTGTAAGGAAGGGCAGAATCATGAGGTTCTGGTGGCCACTGCACATGGCGCCAGTGATCTGTATTCCTGCAGGTGGTGGAGGTTTTCCTGGGTGGGGGGAGTGGGCTGCCAGGAGTTGGTAGGTCATTCAGGCAGACACTTGGGCGTGTGCCTGTGTGTGTCCCTGATGCCACCTTAGTTTTTGTTGGCACTCTTGTTCTTGTTGCTGTGGGAAAACACAGAGTGACGGTAGAAACCCCTTGGAGTTACAAAGGTTCCAGAATCTTTCTGAGTTTTCATGACCATTGTTCCTGGGCATTGTTCTTGAACCCCTTAGAAGGTTCCATCACCTCAAGCCTCTTCCCTGTGTACCTCCCACCTTCCAACAGGTCTCCACTGCACTGGACCTTAAAATCCAAATCCAGTCTCTTCCTGATGTTATGTGATTATCCATCCTGGCCTCCCCTTCAGGCCTGTCTCTTGTGTCCTACCTCTAGCCCAGATGCCTTTTATCTACCAACCCTCTTCGCTAAACACCCCTGGGCCTCATGTGGCCAGCCCTCCAGCTCTCAAGCCTTCCCTGGTATGATCACCACTGGACCTTATTTCCTTATCACACTTACAGGACTTTACTCATGGACTTACGACCTGTGTCACCCGGTGGCTTTGTCAGGGCCAGGAAGCAATCTGCCTCGGTCCCCTAACAATCCAGCACGCAGGTGAGCTCAACATAGAAACTGGTGGAAGGAAGCAAGGGAGGAAGGAAGAGAGGGAATGATTTCCAGGAAGCCTCATTGGATAAATTTCCCCCACTTATTCTTGGAGGTTTACCTCTCTGCAGCTGCTGGGGCCAGCAGAGCTAAACAATAGAGCGGGATTAGCAAGCACTCAGGTGCCCACTTAACTCAATAGGGGAATTTGCATTCCTTGGGCTCCTTGCCATGGGAGCCTGCTGCCTCCAGGGACCACCTGCCTTCCTTCCACCAGAAGGACTTTTCTCCTTGGAGAATTTTCCTCTGGAAACCGTCCAGGTCAAACAAGGCACCATGCAGACGTGCGTGGCTGGCAGCCATTTTCCACTTTAACTTCCCCAAGGCTTTGCTGCCTCGATTTAATTGCGGATGACAGTGGCAGCTGGAAAGGGTAGCCCACACTGTAATCCAGGTCACAGCCAGAGGGGACAGGTCAACGTACATGACAATCTCAGGAAGACCCCATCTGTATGCTACTGTTGAGCATCCCGCTTAAGGAAGGCTATGGACAGAGCACCCGGGAAGTCAATAAGAAGGTGGCTATCAGAACGGCCTCCCTGAAAGGAGCATCATTGGAAATGACCTTGGAGGATTTACCTCTGTGGCCTTCATCATACCTTCCCAGGCCTCGCAAGATCAGCATCACACAGGTGAAAAGCAAACGCTCCTTATGGAGATTCTGTCTTCCTTTTTAAGAAGACGAAAGCTGGTTACCTACTGTGTAAGGGGCATTGTGTCAAACTGATCATGGGTCCATTACTTGACTCACCCCTTTACCAAATACTCATTAAGTGCCAGTTCCCTGCCACACAGGAGCTGATTTGGGGAGCTCATTATAGGCAGGTGGACAAGTCAGATGAGTCCCCTAGGGCAGCTTACAGTCTAGTAGGGAACAGCTAGAAAGAACAGAACATATTCATTTAAAATGTGTTCCCCATTTACTAGCTGTGTGACCCTGAATAATCACTCGACCTCTCTGTGCCTCGGTACCCTTATGTTTAGTTCTGATCCCATGGACTGTTGTCAGCATGAGAGCACATCTGTGTCCCCTCCCCTCCTGAACTCGCTCTGGTCAACTTTTGTCCTGTCCCTTCCCCGACACTGCTCACCCCGATGGTCAGTCCATCGTCCTCATCCAGCTCTCACCATCCATAGCATTTTGCTACATCACTTCTTTGGATTGTCCCCATCCACCTGCACTCCGCACACTGGGATGTCTGGGGGCCCATCACCTCCACCTCTGCCTAGGAACTTCTGTCCTTAATCTACTTCCTGGGTGAGCCCATTCAGCCTTGTGGCTGATGCCATTACTCTGCTGAGAAATCCCAAATAGATTCTTCCATCTCGGGCCTCTCCTGGGCTCCATGGTTTCATATCCATATGTCCATTTAGTCTCTTCATCTGTCTGGCCGGTCAGCTTCCCGAGCCCAGTGTATGCAGAAGCATACCCTTCATCTGCAAACGCTGCCCCTCCCTAAGCTCTCTCCCATCTCTCCCCCTTTCTCATCTCGATGAATGGCAACCGAATCCTCCCAGGTGCTCGGACCAGCAGCCTTGGGGTCATCCTGTTTGGTTGTTTTCCCTTTCATCCCACGTCCAGTTCAATAGCAATTTCTTTTGACTCTTCTTTCAAACTACATCCAGCATCTGAGCATTTATTGCCGTGGCCACTGCTACCACCCAGGTCCAGTTTCTTGGGCTCAGTTGCAGAGGCTGCGTTAGTGCAGTCACAGCTGCCTAGAAGCCAGGATGGAGGCTCCTCTGCCTATATGGACCAGAGTAAATCTTAAAATAGAGGTTCTCCAACTTTGGTGGGTATCAGGCTGATCTGAAACACCTTATAAAAATACAAAGAGGCAGGCTCTAGCCACAAGGTTGGGGCCTCTATCTGTGTCTCAGGTGATTCCGATTCTCACTGTGGGGAGCTATTGGTTTAAAATGCAAGTCAGGCCAGGCCCGGTGACTCTCGCCTATAATCCTAGCACTCTGGGAGGCCAAGGTGTGTGGATAGCTTACACTCAGGAGTTTGAGACCAGCCTGAGCAAGATGGAGACCCTGTCTCTTCTAAAACCAGAAAAACTAGCCAGGTGTTGTGGCAGGTGCCTGTAGTCCCAGCTACTTAGAAGGCTGAGGCAGGAAGATCACTTAAGCCTAGGAGTTTGAGGTTGCAGTGAGCTGTGATGCCACGGCACTCTACCCAAGGTGACAGAGTGAGACTCTGTCTCAAAAAAATAAATGAAATGCAAGTCAGACCTAAGCTTTCTAAAATCGAATGCAAGCTAAGACCCTCTTCTGCCAGGGGCTGCAGGACCGGGGTCCCCGTGACCCTGTTGACCTCATCTGCCCACCCCTACTCTTTGTGCTTCAGCCACCCTGGCCTCCTGGCTTTCCTTACACACTTGGTGAAGGCTGCACCTTTTTACTCCTGGAGGCTCTTCTGCTGTGCTCACATGAGGGCTGCCCCCTTTAGCCTTAGAGTTTCTGACCAAATACCTCCTTCCAAGACACCTGCCCTGACCTCCCCTGTATGGAATAGGGCGTCCTGCTCCCTGCTGGCCTCCCGTGGTTTTTGAATTCTTTTTCTTCCTAGTACCTGTTGCTGCCCGATACATTATGTTTCTGTTATTTAGGGTGGGTCTTCCCCACTAGAATATCAGTTCACTTGCAGCCCTTTCCCTCCTGCCTAAAACAGTGCCTGGCAAACACTTAGGAGTGTGGATCCATCAGACTCTGGCTGAACAGAGCCTGCTGCTCACACAGGGCTGCAGCTCATCTGCTAATGAAAAGCCGTCCCTTCTCTTTCTTTGGGGGACTTTCTAAGGAAGCCAGCCTCATCAGATGGCCTCTCCTGGGCGTACCTGTGGTCCAGGTCCAGGACCCTACGTAAGCCAGTAAATAAGGTGCCTTGAACCAGAAACCTACGCAAAAGCAGAGTTCACAAATGTTCTACTTGCTCCCCCTGCCTTTGCTCTGCGGTGGTCAGTCTCGGGACTCTGATCTGCAGTGCCAACACCCAGGGGTGACGTGGCGGTGGGGGATTCCGAACCCAGTTAGTGTTGGTGGAATCTGGAAAGAGTGAATAAGGAAGCAGCATCAGATGAATGACTCTGTAATCCTTACAAAAAGAGTAGCAGCCGTAGCCAATGACATTGACAAACTGCCCAAGCATGCCACGGCTGTGCACCAGCTCAAGTGTAACCCGTCACTATCTCAGGGGTGAGGACAATTATGTCCCAGCATGATGTATGTGGGGAAACTGAGGCACGTGTTATGTGTTTGTATTTGCTGGAGATAAGCTACAAAGTTGGGACTTAAACCAAATCTGGTGTTCCCGAGAGAAGGTCTGTGCTGCCTCCCCGTTCACGCCTCCTGAATGTGGAGCTGTGTGGTCGGTCACACACCTCCTACAGTCCTCAGAAAACTCAAGAGAGAAGGGAGATGGGGGGTGACACTGAAAAATGTTTCTGTAGGGCACATACAAGTGATTCCAGCCCCCCAACTTCACAGCTGTTTTTACTGACCTGCGTGAGATGTGCACTGTCGCGGTGTACACTCCACGAGCAGCTATATACAGTCACAGCTCCAGTTGGTAGATTTCAGTCATTTGATCAGTAAAGTGCAGAGCCAGTAAACTACTGCCCAGAAAGAAACAGTGTGTGAGTCCCCACATGTGACATCTCACCCCGCGGAAAGGTGGGTGTAGGTGACTGCAGCTGAGTATCCCCAGGACTGGAATTGGGGCGGATAAAGGCAACCACAGCGTGTAGCACAGGGCTGGTGGCGAGGATGATGAATACTGTCTGGAGTTGCCAGTTCTCTCGTACACTCGGCGAAAGCCACGCGCTCTGCATTAATCACCACCAAGCAAACACGGCTTCCAGCAAAAGAGCCAAGTGATTGGGAACAAATTCAAAACAGCTTTATTTCATTGACAGACAGGACCTTTTTGTTAAACTCTGGTTTAAAAACCTTTTACGTCTCTGTCTCCTCCACACGTGACTGTAGTCATTCATATTTGGGTGAACCTAGGAACTTACGGCCCGCTTACTTTTCACAACCTATTGGCAGGAAAAGGGGCATGTAAAAAGGATTTTTATTGGTAGTTTTTTTGGAACCCATGGAACAGCGCTAATGGGAATTATGCTGTTATAACCATTATTGAAGTAAATGGGCTTCTGAAGTGAAAAAATAAAATAAAACTCCTCTCACTGTGCAAATAGAAAAGGCAAGTTAATTAAACCAGGCAGTGTGTGGTCAGCAGAGATGTCCAAGGTCTGTGCTTTTGGAAAGAATAGAAGCCAGTAAGGAGGAGGCAGTGTCTGCATTTAACTCACGTTCTGGTAACTGGCAACAGTCAGTCTTATATCAGACCTATATGTAAACGAACTTGACCCCGATACACCAGACGGACTCATTGAAAAGCCTCTTATCTCTAGATTTTCTCCTCCTATGTGACCAAAAGTCACCCAAACCTTCGTGTCACGTGTTCAAGCATATTCAAAGCAATTGATTAGTATTCAACCATCTAGTCTTATCTCGAAACATCGTCTGTGAAAAAGAATCTGGTTCTTATTCTAAAATGCATGTGGCATGTTTCTGAAATATTTTGATTGCTCCTCCTGAAGAATGATGATTCCAAGATTGAGCAAGCTCATTCCAAAGAGGGAAGTTAAGCTCTTTCCCTAATGCCACGGCAAGAAACGTTGAGCTGCAGGGCTGCTGTTTATAAACCTCGTGAGCTCGAGACCCATGCTTGCTCTGACTGAATACCGTGCTCCAAGTTGTTCCTAGGAATGTATATCTGGGTTGATTTTTGTTTTTTCCCCAGAAACCAACTGGGAAGGGTCCCAAGTTAGAATAACTTTTGAGAGGCAACCCGTGCTTGTAAAGTATCCTCCAGCCAAATGGTCTTGTGGCACTCTGTGGAAATGGCCTAACAGTTTCCAGGGACAATCATGGACTGCTAGGATTTTTACTTAGAAAATGCCCATAGTCTGGAAGGGTGGAGCTGCTGGCCTCACTCAGGGATTGGACACAGATGAGCAAAGCCCTTTGGCACGTGAACGAGGCAGGCTCCCACAGGTGAGTTTGGACTAGAGCAATAGTAAGGCCGCTGCTCGGGAGGAAAGGAAAGGCAGAGAAGTTCAGGGCATGACAGGGCAGGCCAACAACAGTAGTGATCCGGAAACCGGCAGAGCCAGGGGTGTCCAACCTGTGCCTCCCAGGCCGTGTGTGGATTATGTAAAGATTTTTTGGTAGTCTGTGGTGGTGGGTATCACAAAAAGTATGCACGGACTTTTTTTTTGCTCATCAGTTTTCATTAGTATATGTATTTAATGTGTGGTCCAAAATAAACTCTTCTTCCAATGTGCCCCAGAGAAGAAAAAAGGTTGGACACCCCTGTGTGGCATGCCATACAAAATAATAACTCAAACTCATCATTTTAGAGACTTCTTTTAAAGTTTGATGTGTTTCTCTAAAGCAACTGAAATCAAGCCGGTGCATTCTTTATCACTTGGGCGGTGGAGGAGAGAAGTGGGTGTGGTCATCACAATAACCTGCCCAGGAACTTTCTCAAATGGCATCCTTAGCCTCACTGCCCAGCACAGAAACTTTTGACAGCGCACTTCCAGGACAGGGTTTTTCTTGCCGTGCCGCCCCACCTGCCCACCTTGGGACTGAGAATGGGGGTAGTGAACTCTGGAGGGCTGCACCCCGGGTGTGAACATGTGGAGGGAGCAGACACAGTTGAGAAGGATGGCCTTTTTCTTTTTGCAACGCCCATTTATTTCATTGACTGTCAAATAAGCATACATATTTCTAGGCTAATAGTTTTTAATCGAATGCACGCTTACTATGTTCTGATGCTGATGGTGAAGGGGCTTTGTTACCTGGCTAAGTCTTACACTGTGGTCATCTCCTGAGTGCATTATTACTTACTGTATACATTTCTGACAGCCTAACAATGACTCTTTCTTCTTAAATTAGAGAAAATACGTTTTTAAGTTTTTAAGTTATTAAAGAATGCCAGAAAATCATTCCGACCGTCTGAGAGGCTGTAAAATACAGAAAAAGGGCACTACTTTCCCCTCCCCTCTTAGAGCCCTGTTCCCCTGTTCCCCTATCAGAGTTTGATGACCCAAACCAGTTTTCATTTTGTTTTCTGTCTGGTTTGGAAACTGGACTTTTTATTGCTGCTTCTCTCCTTGTCTATGCCAAGCAAGCTGTTTCAGGTTTTTGAAGTCCTAAAAAAGATCTTGCTGGCTCTCTGCCTGCCTCCTGTCCCCCTGCAGCCTCGGGCTTGTGCTCAGTGACACTCTCAGCTGGTTTCCCTTAAAACCACTCCTGGGTCCATCTTTGCCTTCAGCCCCGAGTTCCCCTTCACTTTCTAAACTTAGCTCTTTAAGTTGGTCCCTTGATTGCATCAAGTAATCAATCTGTTGGCCTGAAAACTGGTGGTTCAGAGGTGGGAGCTGAACCAGATTTTGCCCAGGAACAAGCATGTTGATGGGAGGCCCGTTTCTCTGGAGACAGTGGTCAGCAGTGTTGCAACCAAATCCATGTCTGGTGTGCCGAAGGGTGTTTTTGGGTGGTAGACTGGCCAAGCCTCACATGGGCTGGTTTATTTGCTTATTCATTCACTCATTCACTCATTCATTCTCTTCTTAACTTGAACACACTTTTATCATAGACTTCCCAGGCTCTGAGGAAGTCCTGGGTCATATGTCCCACAAAGTCCCTCTGTGCCCCATAGAAACAAGGCTTCCACGTGGAGAGAATTCTCTGGGTGTGCCCCTTACTGTGGCTATATTACAACACGGACTTTTTTTTTAATTGTCTTTATTATTAAATCAAGCTGTGTACAATAGTGCAATCAAGGGGTACAATGTGCTGGTTTCATATCCAATCTGAACTATTTTCATCAAACTGAATAACATAGCCTTCCTGGCATTTTCTCAGTTATTTTGTGAAGACATTTGTATTCTGCATTTAGTAGACTTTGACATTCAGAAAGGTAACCTGATAAGAGTCTTTCTGGGCAGAGAAGAGCTATACTGTTGATCTAGATTTCATGAATTTGCAGTCATTATGACATGCTTTTCTGAAGTTGGTCTTTTTCTTATTTATTGAAGTCCTTTAAAATGTTCCGTATCTTTAAAAAAATATTCAGTATCTTTATTATCGAAGCTATCATTATCAACGATAAAAATTAGCAATGCTTTTGTTAACCATCATCATCAGCATTGGGGCAATAACAGTCTCTCCTTTACTGTCGTATCTCCCAACAGTTCTTTGAGTCTATCTGGATATTTATCGTACAACATAATCCTAGTATTTACCACATGCTGAGTCTTCGATTTCTTGTTTTCAAACGCATGTCTTTAGAACCAGAATATGTGTAACTGTTTTTGGGCATGAATTTAGGCTGACATGATGAGAAGTTGAGATTCCACTCCCAGCTAAGCTTAAGCCAGCACACAGCTAAGGATAGTGGTTGTCTCTCTCACCCAGCATAAGAAAAATAATCCCCTCAACCATCACCATCTTTGAAATCCACCCATCTTACACTTCTTAATGGAAAGTAAAGCCAGAGTAATTTGGGCAGGTTGATTTTTTTTCCCCCCAATTTTAACTACAGAAAGAAGAAGCCCATGGCTGGGAACATATTTTCCTCTTCGGTACTTCAAGTAATTGACTGGCAACATCATTGTTTTTAATTGAAACTTGCATCCGTGTGGCTGTTCAGTAAAACACCCTCATCTAGACTGGTGCTAGCTGCAGCAAGAGCTTCAGAATCTGTGCATTCATTTTCTTTGTCTGGAAGCGCTTATAATTAAGAGCTTTCCATTGCTTCTTTACATTGTAGTGGATATTGGTTACTATGGAATGATGTGGATCTATCAATTTATGTGAAGATTTGAGTTCATGACCATAGACTTTGTTTCATTTTTAATATCAGCATGGAAGACACTGCTATATGTCCCTTTCTTGCATACTGATAAAACACCTAATTTCTAATAGCTTGGGAAGAAACTACATTCCCTGCCTCCTAGCAGCTACAGTGATCATTTGAGGAAGTTCTGGCCAATGGGACATAAGTAGAATTGTCATATATCAGGGCTTCTGTAGAGTTTGGGTTACCCATCTACTAAGAGATTGATATCAGAGTTTGAGAGTCAGCCTTTGTAGATGTTTGTCAGAATTAAGTGCAGCAATTGTTCAATTTATTAATTCAAAAATGGAATTTCATTTTGTATGTCCTTTTTAAATTTCCTTTTTTCTAGTAATTTTCAAATTTTATATCTCTTTTGGGGAAGATATCCTTCACCAAATTATTGGTCAATAATCTGAGAAAAAAAGTCTTTTACCATAGATACTTTGAGAAGCACTGTCTTCTGCTAATAGTGTCTAAACAGAGGATGGTCCTTCTTTGCTCTTATCTTTTACCTGCTGGCTGGACTGCAGACTTTAAAGAAGTTAGAGTTTGCGGCATTCTACCGAGGCCGATAAAGTGGGACTCTGTCTCTACAAAAAAAAAAAAGAAGAAGAAGTTAGAGTTTGAGCTAGTAGCTTGGACCCCAAATTGGGTCTGTGTGTTGAAGATGGAAGAGCAGAAATGTAGAAGGAATCTGAATACCTAATGATTGTTGGAGGAGCAAAAAGGTAGAAAGAACCTGGGTCCTTAATGATGATTGGCTGTGTCCCCCATCTTCCATAGTTTAAGTAACAGAAATATCCTAACTGAAACATCATCAGTCCATTTTTTTCCCCCATATTTTCTCCATTTGAAGAGCTGGCCCATCAATGGGCAGTATGGGAGAAAGGAAATCTCTAGGATTTTGTAGACAAAAAGTGACCAAGGCTAAATCTCTACTCTGCCACTTCCTAAGGGAATTGTACTTTGCATTTCAGTGTCTCCCTTTATAAAATAGGAATATTGAGAACTTAGAAATTCTCCATGAGGATTAAATGAGGTTAATGTTGGTGAAGGATCTGGGACATAATAAGTTGATCAGCAAATGTTATTTTATCCTCCTCGTCCCTCTACAAAGATAACCAAGCTGAGATAGTCTAACTCCCCCAGTTTGGAAAATAGCAAGTTATATGCAAAATCGAATGCTGATGTAACCATTTCCATTCTGCACTCAGAAAATAGTTAAATGGTTTTTAAAGTTTTTGAGTTTGGTTTTAAATGCAGAACTTTAAGAGAAAAAAAACTCTAACTATTTCACCAAAATCTAATATATACAACAGATATGAGTGAAGGGCATTGTTTAAAGTGGGAAACTTTAACCCTCTCAATTTCTAAACATTTCACCTTCCCTGCTCAGCAACACCCAACTCTGGAGAAACTCTGTAAGTAAAATCACCATGTAAGGGCAACAGCCATTACTTTGTTTGAAGTTCACTATAAGGGTGTTTCTCAAAATACAGTTCCTGAGGCACTTTGGGGATGACAGCCAGCTGAATTAGATTCTCGGTAGGCTCATGCCAGGAATCTCTACTTACATGAAGCATCCTGGGTAGTCCACTTCAACCCTAAAGATTGAGAATTTGGAGGCAATAGAGATATCAATTCTAAATTTATTTGTGCCCAATTTAAAAAATAACATGTATATGTTTGAAACATTAGCAAATAATAGGAAGGCACCACCCTTATCTAGAATCTTTTAGGACTTTGAAGTATTTCCTTTCAATCTTCTTCCTCCCATATCTGAGTTTTTATTTATAATATAGTTTTAGCGATCGTTGGTGTTGTCATTGTTGCTTGTATGTGTTAAATAATTTCATCTTCATCAAAACTCTGAGTAGAGGTATTCTCAGTCCCATTATACAAGTAAGGAAATTGAAACAAAAAGAAGTTTACAAACACAGTTTACATATATCTTGGTAGCCTGCCTCCTTTCCTTGTGATTTTATCAAAAGACATTATTTTTTGTAGGCATGTTTTTTTTTCCCCTGTTGCTTTGGACTGTTCATGGCAGACTTTAATTAACTTCAGCTCCAATGTTGGAAAATATATGGAATTCCTTGTTTTCAACATTATAAATAAAATATTTGTTGAAGTAGTTTTTTTTTTCCTTTCTATAGCATAGGCACAATTATTTTCTTGAAAATGTTTCTTAAAAATTGGATTCTTAGTCCAAAGATTTGAGCCAGTGATACATTGCTGAGATTTGAAAGAGTACCATCAACCTATATTGAGTATAATTTTCTCAAAGGAATATTATGAAACACATCCCAACTTGGTACTAGGGAACAAACTGTCAGATTTTAGTGAAGTCTCTGGGTTACGTGTGACCACACACAGTATCGTGACTGTGCCCTTTACAGAAATCTAAGTAAAAGAATCACTTTTTCCTAGTAACTAGATGACTTGACTTGTTACCATCTGTGGGCCTTCTTGGAAACCCTGAAATGTAGCCTTTTCATCTTAATTCACAAAATGTTCGTTCTCACCCTTTTCTTGCACCAGAATTCCATGAAGCTGTGATCAATCTATGGAAGACCCAAGATAATATCTTTCTCAGAGAATTAAAAAACAAGTGTGGCTGGCTCTGGCTATGCTGCCCACCTTCCCTTCCAGCCCCGACTGTCCCAGAACTGTCTTGGCTACCTCTGCAGTGTTCTCTGCCCAGGCTTCTTCACAAGTTAGTCACAATGATTCTGCTTATACCTGGGATGAATTTGGGTAAATGGACTTTAATCATTAGCTTCACTGCTTATGTGTTATGTGATCAAATTATAGGTAACCTCTTTTTCCTTCAGCTTCCTAATCTACAAAATGGATATAAGAATACCCATCACACAGGGTTGTTATGAAGGTGAAATTATTTAACATATGTAAATAACAACAGCCAGGGCTAACTCGTGTCAAGGGCTTATATGGCAAGCTCAGTGTTTATCATTCAATAGATACAAAGTGTCCCTAAGGTCACCATACATACAAACAGGGAAAACTATAGCTAAATGCACCTTTATTTATGAAATATTCGTTGCAAAATTTTACATAATATTTACAAAATATTTCTCTGCATATTAGTATGTAAACATAAAGAATAAAAAATGCAATGTCATAGAAAATATTAATGTAAGCTTGTTAATCTGTGAATGACAACTTCCAGGACACGCTGTATTTTCTTGTTTCATCCTCATCATTATTTTAAGTGAGAGGTGGGAATATTATTCTCCTCTTGCTTTTTTTTTTTTAAATTTCAGATTATTATATGAGTATGAACAATTAGGTTACAGTAATTGCATTTGTTAGGTAAAAGTCCAACTCGTGGTTGAGCCCTTTACCCAGGAGGTGTACACATGAGGCTTTAAAGAGGTGAACTATTAGGCTCAACTGTATATAATTACCATTTTTGTTGGTAAAAATACTGGACTATCATCAATTTCGTATGATTCAACCCAATAATTTGCCCAGATATCACGGAAAAAAGATGGCAGGACCTGAATTTTAACCCACTGCTCTCCAACTCCTAACCCTAGGCTTTTTTGGTATTAAACTGCACCCCATAGTGTAATATTCGGCACTGTGCCAGATTGGGGTTTTAAAACATGTTAAGGTTTGTTGTTTCACTTGTGCCCACCCTTGCCCACTGTTAAAATGTTCCCAAGCCCTAAGATCAGACAGACCCCCTGCTTTGTGACAAACATCAGAATTCTGAATTTCAGCAGGGAACGGGGTACCCAGAGCGAAGCACAATGGGGAAAATTGCTGTGGCCAGTCCCGACAATGCGTAGATTAAAAAAAAACACACGCGTGCACGGGGACCTGATTTGAATGGTATTTCTGAGTGGAAGTTAAGTAGGAGCTGAAAATGGCCTTTTAAAATACAGAACATAAGGATGCAATTCACAGAGATGGCCTAAACTGTAAACATGCAGCTGTTGGGTTTGTGAGGCGCGATGCTTTCATACCGACAGCATACAAATTGTCAAGTACTTAAAGTTCCATTGTTGCCGAAAGGGGCTCACCCACTGTCCTTAAATGGTCCCAGTTTTTGTTTTTTTTTTAAACCACAGGATTCGTATCTCTCATACCATATAATGAAATATCAAGAAGAAATGCATATTAGGGATAATCAATAATGATTTTTCTAAATTCTTTGCCTTGATTGTCATTTGCTAATAGAGTTCTTAAAAAGAAATGATTCGAAGATTGAAGTTTGTACTCTCCTAAACTGCAAGGAAGGCTCGTACAATGCTTGTTACACAAGCTTCTCCTTACAAAGCCCTGTCTGGAGAGGTGTTAGGTTCATTGATGGGGCTGTTTTCCAGGCCCTCCAGCCCCCTCACTTCCCATCTCTTTCTTCTCCTAAAAACTCTGCTCCTACTTTCTCTCTTTGTGGCTATCTTGGGAGGTGCCGTTTTTTCTCTGGTTAGTCCATGGTTAAATGTCTACTCACAATCTCAGTCCCCAAAAGGCCTCCTCCCCAGATTTTTAGCACTGGGAAATTTAAATCTCCTTACACTGGTGAAGCCCTCTAAGGGGCTGTCAGCCTTTGAGTTGCCCACAGTGTGAAGAGGGGAACACATCTGACGTTCAGACAGGTAAATTCCTGGTTCCAGTATTCCTCCAAGTCTTGTTCCTTCCCAGATTCTTTTGCAATTTGGTTATATAACTTTTTCTTGAATTCCATAAATTGACAGACTCCCCCATAGTTTGATTTGACCTTTTGTCAGTTGCAAACTAACCATCCTAGGTCTACTCCTGGCCATGGATGGCTTTGGAATCACTTCTCCTATTCTCATGGCTCATGGACATGTGTGCTGGGGGTATGTTTATGACAGGGTGGCTGGAGTTGGGAGGAAAGTCCCATGGATGCAACCCTACAGTTCTTCCTCTTATACCGATGCACACTGTCCAAAGCATTTTTTACCTTGACTGCAGAGCATCATGTACATCCATGAATCATCTCCTGCCATAGAAGACTTGACTCTGAGTTTCTTGGAAGGTAAGATTTCCAAGTAAATCCTCAGCATTTAGCATAGTTCTTGACTTTCAGTAAAAACTATGGAAGTATTTGTTAGATGGAGCAGAATTTGTTGAACATATTTAAAGGTCTTGACAGATGCAGGAGGAATTTAAGAACTTGGACCCAACTGGGATGATGATTCCTGCTCTTTCTCTTGGAATCAAACTTCCAGTTTGGCACTTTCATCCAACATGGGTGTCTTCCATTCTGTGTCAACCGTGTCCTCTAAACCTCTGTCACTAAACTGTGAGACTCAGCAAGTTGTCTACTTTTCTTAGCCTTCATTTCCCCTAATGGTGACCATGAGACCTACTTAAAGTGGTTATTGTCAGTAGCCGGTTGAAATACACTGCTACTGTACTCCATGAGAAGGTTCATGTAAATTGCTTAATATCAATGGTAGGTACATACAAAAATGTTCAGTATATACTTTCCTTATTTTTATCTTAGGCTTCTCCAAACCAGAGGTCAAAGAGTGTTGGCCCTAGGGTTATTTTTTCCCCTAAAATTTGACAGAGAAATCAGCAAAGATGCTCAAATATAATACTTTTGACTTATCTTGGTCAAGGAAAGCTAACTGCTATAACAAATAAAAAAAAATCAATGCCTTAACTTAAGAATATTTCTTGTTTATATGGTATCCAATGTAGTTGTGCCCAGCTGGCAGGCTCTCTTCCATCTTCTAACATCACCATCTTTATTTTTGGCGTCCATGGTGTTAGCAACAGTACAAGGAAAGTTCAGAGAGATGATGGTGGACATTTAACCATCTCAGCCCAGAAGTGACTCAACATCATTTCTGATTACCATATGTGACCAGAACTTATTATGTGATACCAGGGGCTAAGAAATGTATTTTCCAGTTGGGAAACAGCACCCAACAGTATCTATAGCCCATGGAAGAGGAGCCTGTGTTCTTGGCAGTCCAGTAGCCGTCATTGACAGAGGAGAAATAGTGGCTTTTTTTTTTTTTTAAACAGAGATTAGTTCCTTTCTTTTCTCCACAAGAGTCTTGGAAGTCTATAAAGCCACCAGTTATGCAGGCATATTATATTTTTTCCATGAAATACTCTTTGATTATGCTAAGCCTTTTGTGATTATGGGGCTGTAAACACACAGAGAAATGCTGTAAGGTGTGTCAGACTGGGCATTCACTGTCTTCTCACACACGTCACTTGACTCCCCATCATGAGACCCTCCTACGAGCAGTGTATTCCATCCAGCTTCCATCTGTCCATCTAGGTAACTGCTTTGTTCAAGTCCAACTGTTGCATGTCTTTTTTGTTTCCTGGGATTGTCCAAGAAAGTAAGATAGACATACTATCTATCCATCCATCCATCCATCCATCCATCCATCCATCCATCCATATATCTATTCATGTATCCATCCATCCATCCATCCATCCATCCATCCATCCATGTATACATTCATCTATCTACCCATCCATCCGTCCATCCATCCATCCATCTGTCCATCTGTCCATCCGTCCATCCGTCCGTCCACCCATCCATCCATCCATCCACCCATCCATCCATGTATCTATCCACCCGTCATCCATCCATCCATCCATCCATCCATCCATCCATCCATCCATTCCAGGGCACTCATCCCTGTGGCCGTTAGAAACAGGCTTTCTCTCTCTAGGTTTTTTGCCCCTTCTCCTCCTCCCCCTGAACTTACATTCTTGAATCATATGGTCCCCATTGTTCTTACTTCCTTGATGCTTCAATTTTTGCCTGTAACCATCTGAAATTTTTCTTAATGCTCAGCCGTGACGTCCTATTCACAGACTTTTTCACCATCCTTCACTCATCTTCCTTCTTTCTTTTGTGATATTTCATACATTTAATGATGGTGATTGTGATTGCAACATCATCCTTTATACCACAGCCTTTGAGACGGGGAGCTATATCATTATTTTGCAGACACAACAAATTCTGCAAGCATGTGTCTTTGGAATGAGGGAGTAAGGGTTGGACACAAATGTGATTACAACATATGCCTCTCTGGGCATAGCTTTGCCCCATTGCACGAATACAGAAAATTTGGCAAGCTGAAAATAAGCAGAAAGAGATCCTCAAGCTGTTCCTTCCATGCCCTGAGATGCTGATTCAGTTAAGAGTCCTGATTTGGTTTAGTTCACAGGTATTTGCTAAGTATTCATCCCTTACTTACCAGCGCTGTTCTAGGCACAGGAGATATAGCAGGGTACAAAACAGAAAAATTATTGCTTTCACGGATTATGTATGTTGTAACTAATACAAGCTTTTCAAGCTAACTTAAGAAAAGAGATTGAAGTGTGTAGAGGAGGAGAAGGTATGATGACATATCAGGGCATAAGACAGTCCCATGGAATCCCACAGTGACAAAGCTAGGGCTTAGGAAGAATGACCCTAAGAACAGGAGCAGCGCAAGGAACCCACAAGAGACCCCCTTTCTCTATCTCTCCCCTCTGCTTTTCCCTGTGCATCTGGCTTATTAATTCTTTTCTTGCCATTAATCAGCTCTTTCTACTCCTCTGCACACATAGCAGAAAATCAGCAGCCAGCACATTATATTCGTAACCCTACTTAGTTAGAGCCACACTGTCCACACTGGATCTCAATTACAAAAATTTGGGGAGAGAGGACCTGAAAGACTGGGTGTCTTATTTTGATCTGTTCATCTGTTTCTGGCCATCAGGGTCTTGTTGAAAAATCACGGCATTTATTTTCAGAGAAAAAGGGTTTTGTGAATTGAGAAGATATCTCAAAAGATGGCATCACCAACTCTCTTTAATTAAGATAATGTATTTGGCAGGCTGAACTCTTGCAGTGTAATTAGTGAGTGATGAAATGATTTTTGCACCTCCAAACACACACATGCATCTGTGCCACACACGCAGATGTAACACACATACACACACATCCAGCTTTTCTGTCTTTGTCACTCATAGCTTTGAAAACAACTGTTATATTATAATTTGTTGGTATGGTTCCCAGGGATCATTGTTCCCATCCCCTATGTGTGGATAGGAAAGTTGAGATGCAGAGAAGTGCTAGTCAGGACCGGGCTACCTTTTCTAAATGAATTATCATCATCCCATCACCTGCTTCAGACTGTCATTTTCAGGATGACGTGGTACAATGGGACAGACCTGGCACTTTGGAATAGAACATTCCCAACTCTACTATCTATTCTTCATGGGGCCCTGGGCAAAATCTTAATCTCTTTAGGTCAAGGATTTTCTCACTGCTTTATATTTGAATGGGATCTCTACCAAGGGACTGCGATTCTAAGAAACCCAATGCCAGGGACAGCCAGTAGGTGAAGCTTCAGGAATTCAGACTGTGCCATATACAGACTAAATGGCGAGGGCTCTGTTCTCACGCTAGGAGCTGTTGTCATCTGGCTGCCTCTGGTCTATGTAGGAGCCTTGCTGTGCTCCAGTGACAAAGCAGATTGCTTCCTCCCACTTCTGTGGGTTTGGACCCCTTTTTCTACCCTAGTTTCACTCTGATTGGCAGGTTCACTCAAAGTGAAACCTTAGCAAAAACCTCAAGGTTTGGCTTAACTGGGTTGATATCAGATTCATACCCCAGAACCAAAAGACCACTCGTGAGAAATTCCGTAAGCACAGGAATGTGGTTTAAGTCAAAATCAGTCTGTTGGAATGGAGCCATTCAGTACCAGGTGGAGATACAGTGTCATCAACTACACCCTCAGGCCCAGGACCTCTTAACTTGGTACCAGCAGGTGGGCTTAACTGGGGAGGTTCTGATGAATCTCATTCCCCCAAATCATCTGAAATAACAGTAAGCAAAGTTACAAGCAATATTAAAGTAGGTCACCTCAGGAAATGGGAGGCAGAGAAGTGGAAAATAAAAGAGTCCCAAGGACTTGTGTTTCAGACCCGTGTCTTCCCAGAGCTTTAGACCTGCTTCTTCTTGGTGCTCAGTTCCAAATCTTCCATCTCCTTATATGTAAATTGTAGGTGACCCCAACTGCATGGATTTGCTCTGAGAATTATATTGAGGAGGGTCACAGTGTCCCCCTGTACAGGACAGGGAGAAGCAGGTGCCGAGGAATAGCTACTTCTCTGGCCATTTTCTAAGTCTTTGGAGATGTTGAAAACAGGCTATAGGAGCTGGGTACCCAGCACCTTAGTCTGTCCTCAGAGTTGGCATCACTGGGGTTCATAAAACTATTTTGTGAACCATAGCCAACTGGAGAACCTTTTGATTTTGCCACATAACTGAAGGGACAGGCCTTTGAAGATCCACAGTCTGGTCTTTTAGAGTTCTGCCAGCATATTCAGTTACCTCTGTAGTCATTCTGACAAGTACAGAGTTGTTCATAGCATGCAGACTCTGGTAAAGACCCCATAGCATGTGGGGAAAATAGAAGAGGGGTGATTTATTTCAGTTTTTTTGTCCTTTCAACTTTGTATCTTCCCTGAGAGAAGGAAGGTTACAGAGGTCACAGATTGTCGGGTGTTGTAGACACAACCAGCAGCAGATGTGCAGAATAAGAAGGCCAGGAGGTACTCAGTGTGGGGACACCAGGGGCTCTAGAAGACACCTCTAAAATTCTGAAATCTTCATAAGAGATTGGTGTGACTGGCTCACAGATCTGCCAGGCACGGAACACCGGAATTCAGGGCCAATGGCTTTGGGCCATTTTCGTCTTTGTTATGAGTCTAGATAAGGTAATGAGTGAGGCACCTGACTGGTCTTAGGCACTCCAAAGTTGGGGTCCCTGTGTGATCATTATGGGTGGTCTCAAACATCAAGGTCCAAGGCGTGGATAGGAGCAGCTTCCTGCATCTTTGAGGACAGACATTTCCACCATGATTTGCTTTGGCCAATGAAATGTAGGTGACAGAGATGTGTGTCACTTCTGGAAGGAAATTTTTTTATTATTATTAGATCATATTGTGTACATTGGTGCAATCATGGGGCATAATGTATTGACTTCATATACAATCTGAAATATTTTCATCCAGTTGTTTCACATAGCCTCCATGGCCTTTTAATCACTATATGAAGACATTTATATTCTGCATTTAGTAAGTTTCACTTGTACCCTTCTAAGATGCACTGTAGGTGTGATTCCACCAATTGTCCTCCCTCCACCCATCCCCCCTCCCCTCCTCTGCCTTGCCCCTTTCCCCTTTAAGAGCCAGTGTGTATGTCACCCTGATCCCCTCTCCTGCCCCAGCAATCAGAGAAGTGATATCCAGATGGGGACCTCTGTCCTGCTGTGTCCCTCTGTGACCACAGCAATAGAGCTTCCCTACTAAGCCTAAGAAAAATATAGGAAATAAACCTTCCTATGTTAAGGCCATAGCTTTAGGGGTACTTGTAAAATCTGTAGTAGAATCTAGCCTATCTTGCCTGACACCAGCGTTTTCTTCCTAACAAAACTCTGTGGCAAGGCTGTTTTATTCATCTGCTCACGTAAGCTCTTGACTCCACACGTGTTACAGGCTCCAACGCATGATAAGACAATTAGGTTTGAAGCCAAACAAAGACAATTGCATGGCACAAAGGGAATATACTGCTACAGTCAACCGATCAGTAACACCCGGCCTTGCATTTGCTTGAAGTTTTTTCCTGAGGCACAGAGGGGGCTGCATGGAGCTCTGCGGTTCTCATCCCTGGTCTTTTCTAACTCCTTGGGAACTTCCCTCTGTTCATGGGAAAAGGGTCTCTTGCCAGGTGGTTGAAGGGATCATCCTCCTGTTTTGTTTTAAGGCAAACTGGGTTTCTTTTTTCTGAGGTTGTGCTTTGCATTTTTCATAGAAAGAAATTTCTGACTCCACCCTTGCAGTTTCTGTGGGGGCTGCTTTGGTTAACCACTCACATCAGTCTTACGGCGCCGCAGGCAGAACCAGACCATCATGAACGTCTTGGTTTACACGGCAGTGGAGAATGTCTGAGAAGCCAGAGAGAAACAGGAAGGAGCTGATTTAGGAGCCCAGAGGAGGCCCGGGCCACAGCCCTGGGGTGCTCTTGGCCTTCAGTAGACCATCTTAAAGAGAGAGGTGCATAGCTTGTAGTTCCCATAGCAGTGTAAAAGTGTTCCCTTCTCTCCACATCCATGCCAGCATCTGCATTTCTGAGACTTTGTGATGTGAGCTATTCTCACTGGAGTTAGGTTACACTAGACTGTTTATCACAGCTCAGTTGACAATCGCCAAAATGTGGAAACAACCTAAATGCCCACCAACCCATGAATGGATTAACAAGCTGTGGCGTATGTATACCATGGAATACTATCCAGCCATTAAAAAAGATGGAGACTTTACATCTTTTGTATTAACCTGAATTGAGTTAGATAAGCCTGGGCCCACCAAACAACAACGACGGCTGCAACCAAGAAATAGCCGGGCCTTGTGGCGGGCACCTATAGTCCCAGCTACTTGGGAGGCGGAGGCAGGAGACTAGCTTGAGCCCAGGAGTTGGAAGTTGCTGTGAGCTGTGATGCCACAGCACTCTACCCAGGGTGACAGCTTGAGGATCTGTCTCCAAAAAAAAAAGGACAGTCCAACAGGAAGTTTTCTTTGGAAAAGAAGGGTTCTGTAGGTCTACTCAGCCTTAAAAGAGGGAGATCAAGACATATCTTGGGCCTCTCACGTAGCTGTCAGTAGACGATGACTTTTCTTCGACTATCTGGGGTATACCTGCCGCGGTCTTAGCAGCCTATGAGCAGTACTAATTGTGATGATTAGTAAGTACAGTGCGGTTCTCCACATGGACCACATATTTGAGAGATGATGTGCCCACAGTAGAAGAAGAGCCCCTCTGTAGATGTTATCATCTGAGAAAAATGGAAACTAAAGTGGTCTTCATGGCTTAGGTTAGAAAACCCCTTTTAGTTTCAAAAAGAAATCCCCTAGGAAAACACTGCAAGTCTGTTGTCATTTTTCTGACTCTGGTGGGCCTGCTGCAGCCCAGATAATGCTTGCTCACGACAGTGAGGTGCGCTAGTCTTTGCATCATTCATCCGTGGAAAGTCTCCAGCTGTCCACAGCTCAGGGATCCAGTCCAGATCCACAGTGCTCTACAGACCTCATCTTTGTGTTTCTTACCTGAGGCTCAGGGCATCACCCTGGCTGTAGAATTTTGTGCAGCTGTCCTAGAGAAAGGACCCAGTGGACTGCAAGGCCCTGTGGCCTCCTTACCCTATAATATCCCGTCCGTAGGCCACAGGCCATGTTTAGGAATGTAGGTGTGGGCTGCTTGGAGGCCACCTTGCAAATTGAGCCCAGCTGAACTGAGCCCACCCTAGCTGGGGACCAAACACATGGCCTGGGCGGAGATGAGCTGATTCCATCAGAATTTTCCCTTTTAGGGATCTTGGAGAATCAAGAGTACCACTGAGGTCACACTACCGAGGGGATTCCAGGAAGGCAAGATCAGGATGCAGAGTCAAGCTAAGAAGAAGGAGACGTTCTGAGTAAGCAGAAGCAGGTAGAATGGAGAGGAAAAGCCAGAGCGAGCTGGGCCACAGCGCGATGGGGCCTCGGACTGTCGAAGGTCCTAGGCCTCCTTGAGTCTAGAATATCTCTCTGCTTCCCATCCTTCCCAAGGCCTGTCTAATCTGCATTGCCGGCTCCTCCTGAGCATGTGGACTCACATTAAGTGTGGGAACTTGAGTGATTTCCTTGCATATAAGGGAGCCTGCTAAAACAGCATAGAAATGGCCAAATTCCAGGGAGAGGGCTGCAGGTACCAGTAACCTCCTCTTTCGGCAGGACTGTAAACATGAGGACCTGAGGGACCTTCCCTGGGCCAGCAGTCACCTGCAGGTAATCGTTCTGTCCACCCAAACTGTGGAGTCAAATCCTGCATACTCAGGACTTCTGGTCCAGCGTGGAGTCATGTTCTGGCTTCCTGCCTCTTGGCCAGCTTCTCCCCAGCTAGTTGTTGCAGCACAGGGTGAGATGAAGAATCTTAGACGAGTTATTCCAGGCCTGGCCCGACCTGCTCTGAAAGTGGAGAGCCGCCCAGGCACCGTCCACCTGGACTCTCCAATGCAGTAAGATAAGGGCGAGGTTTGAGACTAGCCTCCATTGACATGGGACTTGCTTTCTTCTACCTGTCCGTGGTATTTTGGCAGTTGGGCACCTCTTCCCTGCCCAAATGAGGAAGGACTGAGCTTTTACTGAGAACGTTCCAGATGTCTCTATGCTTTACACGCTTCCAGTGGAAAGGGAAAAGCACCAGCCCATGTCACTCTTGAAGACTCAACAGAAGGATTCAAGGAATTTCTCCCAGACTTCGGTAATTCTCACCAGTTCACTCCTCACAATGCAGCCTGCCTTCTCCCCTCTGAAGTACAAGTATTGCTTCCTCCCCACTCCATCCAGTGCCTACAAGAGGACCTCTGGGCCATCTAAGCTGTCCGTCCGGTGGGCAGCCCAGCCCTGTATCATGCACCTTTCTGAGGCTGCTTCTCCTCTCCCTAACCCCCCGATGCCATTTACTCATTTTTTTTTTTTTAATGAGACAGAGTCTCACTATGTTGACCTCCATAGAGTGCTATGACATCACAGCTCAAAGTAACCTCAAACTCTCGGGCTTAAGTGATTCTCTTGCCTCAGCCTCTCACCTGGCTGGGACTACAGGCTCCTGCCACGATGCCAGGCTATTTTTAGGTTGCAGTTGCCATTGTCGTTTAGCAGGCATGGGCAGTCTTCAACCAGCCCGCCTCCAGCCTCAGTGTATGTGGCCTGCACCCTACCCACTGAGCTATGGCCCAGTCCCCATTTAGTCTTGAGGCCTCATAGGAGGAAGACTTTCTGAAGAGAGTCTACAAACGTATCCATACCCTACGCACAGACCCATTCATCACCACAGAGAGGAGACCCATTCATCAGTTTGGAATTTGAAAGACTTTGAATACATGCATACTGATAACGTGTCCTGTATCAGCCCCAAGTTTTGATGAGTTAATTTTATTTCATAAAGTGAACATAAGTAAATTTGAGCTGCATATCCTTAGAGACCATCAAGAAACTCACCAGCGGAAGACATTCCTTCTTAGCTCTAAGCTTGCATTTCCTTGTGCAAGTTTGGCCTTTGTAAACCAATCAAATGAAAACCATGATTTGTACTGAGAAATTAAAACTTGCATTTCTACTCTCTTCCTCTAATACTGGAAGGGTGGAAGGTTGACTTCCCTTCTTGGACAAGGGTATTACCATTTATTGAGCATCTATCTACTGTGTGCTGGGAATGACATTCATGTTCACCAAGCAAAAGTAAAGCAGCAGTGTGATCTGTTTATAGAACATTTAAGAGAGCCGCCATGAGGGTGTGAGTTCGTGTTCTTTCTTACTGACTGTATTTCTGCCGATGCTTCTGAATCCCATTCGACCAGAAGGCAATTGCTATTGTTAAGTAATAAAATGGAGGATATTACCCATCTTTCTAGGTCTAAACAGTTATTACAAAGATAATATAATTTTAAAATCAAAATGTTGCAGGAAGACAAGGCCCAACGGAGAGAAAGAGCACCCAAACACCATGTTTATAAAAGGAAGGGCTTTATTAGCCAGGTGGGAGCTTACGACATAGACATAGAAGAATTCCAAATGGCCGTGTTCCCCGACTGGCTCATTCCTTTTTAACCTACAGTCAAGAAGTCTTAACCCATAGGTACCTTTTTCATTGGCCAGTTTGAGTTAAGTGGGAGATGCTATTCCAGCCCCCACAGAACTACAGGATTTCACAGAAGTGGAAATTTCCACGTTCCCAGAAGTTAAGTTTACAAATTCCCAAGAGCTGTGTCACCATGGAGAGGACCCTGGAGGTGTATCCTTGTGGTCTCCTTGAGAAGACCTGTTCTCCTAGACCTCACCCTTCTCGGGTATCCTCTCTCAAAAGCAGAGAAGAAATCGGTTCTATCTGGATCACTTTTACTTGCTAGTCTTTGAGTATACTCAATTTATTGAGAAGACTGCATTTCTGAAGTAATTTTTTTAGTTAGTTAGTTTTCTAGGTGACAGGGGAATAAACAAGAAAAAAAAACAAACAAAACCATGAGGCTGTGTCCACATCTGCCCAGTGAACTGGGAAGCAGAGAAGCTCTTTCTCAAAGCTCAGCAAAGCAGACCAGTCAGTGGGCACCTCTCAGACATTTGCCTCCCGCGCATTTGTCCTTAACCTCACCTCCCTTTCTCGGCTTCTGTCACCCCTGGAATGACCTAGGCTGTAGCTCTTTGGTTACTGGGAAGATCCGAGAGACCTGCAGCAGGTGATTTTGAAAGAGATGACAACCAACACAGCTCCCACCAGAGCTGAGGCCATGGTACGTCGGTATTTTTATTCTTAAACATATACATCTATGAGTATCCACATATCAATATACAATAAGATGAATGGCTGAGTACATAAATGTATACATTTGACTTTACAGCACTTAAAGTATCCTTTCTTTTTTACATAACATGTAGTAAACCCCAACTCATGGGGCTTTACATTGAGATAACATTTACAAATTGCTCGGTGTAAGCCCGTGACACTACGTTATTTCACGCAATAGTTATGTGATTTTTATTATTTATACTTGTTATTATTTTTAATAACTTATTTTTGATATTATTTATTGACCTTTATGCATTATCTATATTTAGATTTATACCTCTCTCTGTACACAGCTCTGGGATATAATCAGTGTGCCTCCTAAGCCCTTCATTGGGAATGAGAAACCCATTTGCAAATAGGTACCTCTTTTTTTTTTATTGTTTCAGGTTAATTGAGGGTACAAAGAATTAGGTTACAATGTTTACATTTGTTAGGTAAAGTAACAAATGTAAACATTGTGTCCTGCCCCCAGGAGGTGTGCCCATTAAGTGGGAGCACACCTGTCCCCTTCGCTCCTCTCCTCTGCCCATTCCCCCACACCCCATCTGGAATTGATTTTTCTCTTATGTGGGTATTAGATCTCCTGCCTTCATATTAGAATTGAGTACGTTGGATTCTTCCTTCTGCACTCTTGTGATACTTTATTAAGAAGAATGTGTTCTATGGGTGGCACCTGTGGTTCAAGGAGTAGAGCGCTGACCCCATATGAAGGAAGTATATGATGAACTCACTGTCCCTTGTACTTAGCTGTTACCAGGAATTGAGCCGATTCCATTTTACCCGAATTGGAGCACTTTGGTGTCCAATTGTTTCTTTGCTACACTTCTCGCTGCCCAAGTGCCCCAGCCGCAGAGTGGTAAGGAAGATTTTCATCAGGGAGGGCCCCCTCTGGTGGGTCCAGAGGCTGGCTCTGCCATCTTACAGCTGCTTTTTCTTTGAGTCTCTTTACTCATGATTTCTACAGAGATAATTAGTTATTGATCTCACAACATTTTCGTTTTCGTAATGATTAGAAATATTTGTAAAGTTTCCGGCAAATGGTTGATAGTAAATCATGAGCATGACTCATGTTCAAGGTACGGACCTTCCTACATAACAACAGGACTTGCTTCCTCGAATCGGTGTACTAAACAGATGTTTCCCCAGCCCCACTCAAGCGTTCGGGCCTTGATAAACAGATTACCAATTTTCGTCGGCCGAGACCTTGCGAAACTTCGTGGTGTCTGCTTGTTTTCCTTGGGAGGGATGTTTTGAGAAGGAGCCTTCTCACCCTGTGGGGTTACTACTATTCGTTCATCTGTTCTGGTTGTCGGGCTAGATATGGGGGCGGTTCAGTGGGGTCTTGGGTGCCTGAGAAAAAGAGTGAAAAAAACCCAACTGAGAAAACCCAAAAGAAACCGAAAGACTGAACTCTGGAACAAAAAAAAAAAAGGGTCGGCGCGCCTCAGGACCCGAGCTGCTTCCACAGGAAGTGGGCAGGAGGCTGTTTTCAGTGTGCTCATGGGAACTGAGCTGGAAAGTGCTGTGGTGAGTGTGTGTGGAAAAAAGGGCTTTAATCGAGCTATAAATAGATGTTTCTTTGAAGTTTTATGACCAACAATTAATGTTACTGGAAGGAGCAGAAAGAGCCGTTTCTTGACTTGGTGGGTCTGAGTGGGCCCCGGGTCAGTCTGAGATCCAAGCCTTGTGGGCCGCTGTCCTGCTGACTCTGCTGTGTGTGCGTAAGTGTGAGCACAGGTGCTGCAGGCATCCCTGCCCCACACTTACCTGCTGGTGTTCACCTGCTGGTGTTCACGGAGGGCCCTCTGCCAGCGCTCCCTGGGGGTACAGCTGCCAACAGCAGACTCCCCTGCCCTCAAGGAGCTTTCATTCTAGGGGCAGGAAGGACACAGGAGACAAATGTAGATGTGCCGGGAGAAACAAAGCGCTATAAAGACAACCCACCCCCGTGACGGGGGCAGAGGGCAGCAGGACGAGGCTAGATGGAAGTGCTTCTCAACCCTGTTTATCTCATGGAGCACTTGAACCTGTAGGTCAACTTGTGCAGCACACATAAATGATGTTGAGCAAAAACAAACAAACAAAGAAAACAGTTTAAAAAAGAATACATAACTGTGCTTTGAATTTCTTTCAAAAACCACTTTATTAATGATCTTGAAAATTTTTCTGGGCACACCAGTATGTCGTGGCACACCGATTGAAAATCACGACTGTAGGGCATAGGCGTGTTCTCCCCTGCGGCCTGCAGGGAACGGTAGAGAGCGCCAGGGAAGAGGGAGCAGCAGGTGCCCGTGTCTGGAGGCAGGTGTGTGTTCAGGAGGGCCCCGCACAGCCTGGGAGGCCAGCGGGAGAGAGCGAGGCATCTCGAGCCCTGTCCCACCTTCTCTCTGTGCCTTGGGAAGGACTCTGGATTTTACTCTGACTGGGAGAAGAGGGCTGCTGCTGGTCATTTGGTTCTGCAAAATAACCACTCAACAATTCTCTAACAACATCCTTCCCCCAGACTTTCTTCTTCCTATAAAATGAAATAAATGATATACACACCCACAAAAAAAAAAAAAAAAAAAAAAGCCAGAAGCTAAAATAAAAACTCTCCTGAGAAGTAGTAGACGGGGCTTTTTTTTTTTTTTTTTGCTTGCCTCCTACTATATGCTGACTTCAAAATAGAATTTTTTTTTCTTTTTTGTAATCTCATTCCTGCTTTGAAGCCCTTCCGTGGCTTTTGTCAGCATAAATGAACTTGAAGGCTGGCAGGCGGTAGCAACATATATCTGCTTCCCCACAGGGTTCCCATTCTACCCGATCTTCGCTGATGTAGACTCCAGGAATTTGGAATTTATGATCCTTGGGATGAAGATCTTGGCTTGAGGTTTACCTGTGTGCTCTCACCTTGGAGAAAGGGTTGGCTAAGCAAAGAATACTCTGGAACAATCTTGAGAAATTTACCCTTTAGCAAGAGAGCAGTTCTAAAGTATCCTCAGGCATTTTAGAAGCAGATAGTGACTCAAGGATGCTCTAACCTATTCATTTAGGCAGCTAACCAAAGCGCTCTACTAGATAAAAGTTTATTTTCTGAAAAGGGGTTTCTGCACATACTTAACAGCATTTTTTGTTTGTTTGTTTTTTTGGGTTTTTTTTTTTTTTAAGAAATGCATAATTCAGATTAGCTCCACTTCCAAGTAGTCATCTGAATTAGGGAGCTTTGCCTACGTGCCATAGAAAGGTTTTCTCATGCGTTGTCTAAGGGGCAAGGAGCCACTTATGACTAATAGGATTCATGGCACGTGTGTTTAGCCTCCCTATTATTAAGGCTTTAACAACATTAAAGCCTAGAGAGATAGCAGAGCAGGAACCACTGGGACTGGGAACCAGTTGTGCTGTCTCGCTTAAAAACAGGGCAGCAAGATGGCAGCTGCCCAGCCATGGTCTTTCTTTCAGGTTAATAAAGCCAGAGGCAGGATCGCTCCCATGTTCCAAAGGGGTTGGTTCGTTTCATCGTGGATTTGAACTTTGGTTGATCAAAACCTCACCACCCCCTGGACACTAGATGTCTTCTGAGGGTCTAGCTCGCTTTCCTCTGGAAATGCATCTGTGGGTTTCAGCCATGATTCAGGGATGAGGCCGGCTGCCGTGTTACTGTTTTGTGTGATTGGTCTCTAGCCTGATCTAATTCGATGTGGCCATGTCCTTTCTCCAGCAAATAAACGGTTGACAGGGAATGAATTGCGATGGAAACAGAGACAGATTTATGGACCTTTCAGGGACATAATTTCCCCAGGACTGGTCACAAAGATGAGGGTGTTTGGAGACCTTTCTGTAGGTGATGTAAATGTTATTTAGAACATATTCTTCAGGGGCGCCCCGTGAGCCCTAGCCCACCCTGAGTGCTGACTCTCCCCCTTGGTCCCCAGGAGTGGAGTCTGGATCTCAGCCTAGTACAGCTCCCATTAGTCACTGATGGACATTTGACTTTTAACCTATAAAGTAGAAGGCTCCCTGCTCCTTTCTACTTAGCGATTCATCAGCTGTGAAGAAAGATGCTAAGATATTGGTTAAATAACTGTGATATAGCCCCTCAATGGATTATTCAATAATACATCCATGAAAAGAGTGACACTTTTACAGAAAATAAAAAAAACAATCTGGGCAATCTGGGCTCCAAATTGTATATCTATGTCGGAGACAAAATATCATGGCATGGATGGGAGGCGATAGAGAGAGGGGAAAAATACAAAAACACTAAATACCCATTTATTTACAATAGTAAATACTAGTGTTTAAGGCACAGGGCTCTGGATTTGTTTTTCTTTGTAGTCTCTGATTTTAAAAAGCAAGTCCCTTTAGTTACGAGATCAAAAGAATATTCAGTGGCTTCTCTCTGACCCACTAGTTTTCTGTTTCATTTAGATGGAGATTGTATTTGCATAAAAATTGTACTTACGATGTATGGGATGAACTTTTTTTTTTTTTTTTAATGAAAAAGAGTTATTTTGCAATCATCACAGCGCAGCCACCACCCTCCTGCCAGGCAGCGGGCTCAAACTGTGTTCCCTGCGCCCAGCACCTCGGTGTCCTGTCCCCAGGCACAGCCTCATCTCCATGTTCATTTTACCACAGACTTCCTGTCAGCAGTGAGGGTGGGGACTTCAGCCTGGTCGGTAACATGGAAGACGGTGAAAGGATAATCAGGTATTAGTGAGCCCTGTTCCTCTTTCTCTGACCGTGAGTGGCTTCCTTGCCTGCCCTCGCTGCCTGACAGGAGTGAAAGGCTTGCAGTAGAAAGGGGAGAAGGCGGAGGAGCTCGCTGTGCCGGAGCAGGCCTCCCCTCCGTGTCCTGGCCAGGCTTCTCACCCTCTCCTTCCTGGGGAGAAAGCGGAGGAAGCCCAGAGCATTCTAGTACTCAGTACCCTGTTATGCAGAACTTGAGGTAATGCCGGAGAAGGAAGGGAGGTGTGAATGAATGACTGTCCTCAGGGTCACTCAGAGGCACTGGCATAGTTCAGACAGATAAGTTATCAACCCGGAAGTCATCCTTCTCCTCACTCCTCAATCCTGTGAATGCAAAATTAAGTTTGCTCATGTACAGAAAAGCTTGTCAGTGGGGTTGCTTTATTTTCTTTTATTTTTTTCTTTTATTTATTTATTTTTATTATTATTATTTTTGGAGACAGAGTCCCGCTCTATCACACTGGGTAGAGTGCTATGGTGTCAGACCTCACAGCAACCTCAAACTCTTGGACTCAAATGATCCTCTTGCCTCAGCCTCCCGAGTAGCTGGGACTATAAGTACTCGCCACAGTGCCCAGTTATTTGTCAGAGACACAATCTCGCTCTTGCTCAGGCTGATCTCCAACTCCTGAGCTCAAGCCCTCCAACCCTCCTTGGCCTCCCAGAGTTGCAAGGATTACAGGCCTGAGTCACCCTGCCAGGCCAGTAGGGGTTGCTTTAAAAAATTAGTTGCATGTTAAAATTCTGTTAACCATTTTGGCAACCACTCTAATCTGTATTTCCTGAATTCCAAAGAGCAAACAACAGATAACAAACCAGCATCAACGCACCACATTAAAATATCCCTCTAAAAAATCCGTCATTGTTTTTTAAATAAGTTGACATTTTCTAGAAGTTTCGGTACAAAACGTACACAGAAGTCAGTGACTGTCTGAAAATACACCTGGAATGAGGGCTAGCAAGGATGGCCCTCATTTAAGGGAGTCATAAAGAGGCCTTAAGGGAGGCAGTGAGAAGATGCTGATAGCGTTTCTTTCATTAAAAGGCACCCGATAGTTATTTATCTAATTGGTTTCCCCTGTGACAAACCTAGCATGTCCTCAGCCCAAACTGGACCGGTGTGATGGGCAAATTTTTTCACATTACTACTGAAGGGATTTGCCCCACCTCCTGGTCAGCTTTGCAATTCTTTGGGCAGCAGGAGGGGTAACTAGTTCTGATTTTTTTCTAAGCCTCTCTGAGGCAATTTCTGGCCCCTAAATTGAGGCAAAATCATCCCCCTGGTTCCTTGGCCTTCTCTCCCCTTCTGTTGCAAAGGAGGCTCCTCTCAGACGCTTCATGACGCCTTAGAAGCTACTTTAAAGAAATGTGCTGTCGCCTTTGTCTATCTTTCGTTTTCCTTTATGCCCCAGACGGACTTCTCCCCTCTGGCAGTTTTATTTATCGGGAGAGGAGCAGAGAGGTGGAAAAATGGACCCCTGTGTGATAAGCTGCTTCTTGGAGGAGCTCAAACTGCTTTCGGGCACGTCCTTATTACCTCATTCATCCTCATAATGTTCCTTCAGCAGAATTATTCTTATTTTCAGGATGGAGAAATTGAGGCACAGAGGAAAATAAATGGCAGGTAGGAGGTCAGAGAGCCAGGCAGTGTCAGAGGCAGGGGAGGGGGAGGGAGGGGCTTCTGGCTGCTGTCCTGGGCCATCAGTCAGATGAGGGGAAGAGGAAAGCTCAAGTTATGCAGATAGTAACCCAAATGCAGCCAGGCTTCCTTGCGGCTCATCTAGCGAATCGCTCTTCTGATGAACAAGGTTATTTCCTGCCAGGTTTTTCAGAACAGAACCGCTATTTGTTGCCCGCGCTCTGCTGGGCTCTGGGGCCTGAGCTCAGCTCTGGGACACTGCAATTAACCAGGCCGACCTGAGACTCTCTTACAATGAGAGGAGCCAGAGCCCCGCTCTACCCCGCCTCCCCGCCTGGACTCTTGGCCCCCAGCCAAGCCCTCACCCCTTTGGTTCTTTCTCAACACAGAAGCAGAACCTCTTTTGAAAATATAAGTTAGATCACATCTTTCCTCTGCTTAGATCCTTCTAAGGGCTTCCCCTGTTACTCAGAGGGGAAGCCCCAGTCTGGGCGTGGCCATGGGGTCCTACCCCCTCTCCCCTCACCCAAGTCCTCCGTTCCCACCTCCTAGGCTCTCCCCTTCCCTCACTCTGTTCCAGCCATGCCAGTCTCCCTGATGTCTGAGGAATCAGGGCCCTGTTCCAGGGGCCTCCGCTCCGAGTGGCTTTTATCCACCCCAGAGTCGCCCCCTCTCCTCTTTCCCCTGACTCCTTCTCTGGATATCCTATAAAGTCCCCACCTGCCTTCTCCGGCCTGTCAACACTGGCTTTCTCGGCATCAGACAGAATAGACCTTTCAGTTTTCTCATTCATTTTGCTTTCTCTTCCACTCCTAAAAGAAGAGACCAATTACAGGAGGGCAGGGATTTCATTTATTTTGTTTCGTGGTACACCCCACACCTACTAGGTACTTAACAAATACTGGCTGCACAGCTTCTGAAGGCAAAACTTGACCATCACAGCATGATGAGCCTGAGGCAGCGTTTTGTGCCCACAAGATTTCGCTGGATTCTCTCTATAATCTGAGGAAGAAAAAGGATCAGGGTAGGGTGGGGACATCCATAGACATATTTGAGGGTCGCCAGGGAGAAGCCTGGAATGATGCCAGCCGCCCTTGTGGGTTTTGCTCTTTCTGTGGCTAAGAAGACACAAAAGGATCTCTTCATTTAAAGGGTCAGGTTTGATTTTTTTTTTTTTAACTCTTTTTTTTTTTTTTTTTAACTTTGACACCGGTTACCCGACTTGGTTCTGTCATACCCTGGAGGTGCTCGTGATAGCCAGGGATATATGGTATGGAGGGCAGAGGCTGCCCTGGGTCAGTGGATTCACAGAAAAGTCAGAATTCTCCTTCACAGAGGGCCTGCTCTTCTCCATAATTGCATAATGACGTCTTTAATTCCCAGGCCCTCGTCCCCAGCTGTTTCCTTAGGCTTGTATTCAAGATCTGAGATGCCATTTACAATCCAGCAGGATGCATATTTGTATCTGGCTCCAAAAATTTTCTTTTCTACTTTTTTTTTTTTTTTTTGGCCCACATCACTGCAGCCCATGGCAGAAGATTCTAGCAATTAGCAGGAACCGAAAGTGATAATTTATTGCAGCCAACACTGTGATCTAACAGTCACACATTACAAAAGCAAAATCCATATTTTTTTTCGCAGTGGCACCCACAGCGCTATCATATGCTTCTAATGTCTTTTGTTTGTATTAGGAAAAAACATAACCCTCCCCCACTGAGACCAGAAAGAGCCCCTCAGGTTCTGAGAGCGATGACTTTCAGAAATGTGCTCTGAAGAGGTTAGGTTTGTGTGCCAGGGGTGATCTGTTGCCAAATGATCTTTGGAGGCTAAAGGATACTTGTGTTTTATTTAGGGAAAGCAACCATCTTTCCCGCTTTAAGTCTCCTTACATAAGCTATTGGCAGCAGACGGTAGGGAGATTCCAGATGGGAATTCAGGAGATTCGGGGCTTTTACCTGAAGATCACAGTTAAGATCTATTGACTTTGACCGTCAAATCTTGCATCTGAACTTGGAGTGAATTTCCAAACCACCAGGTGACATAAATTACCCGCAGAATGAGAAGTCAGGTCCTGCCAGGTGACTAAGGCAGTGTGGCAATGCTTCAAGTCTTTAAAACCATATCCCAGTGGCCCCAGGGCATGAATAGGTCTGGAACATTGCCTGTCCAGAATCTAGAGAGATGCCTGCAGAATTTGATTCCTAGGTACATCAAGTTTTTGAGCTGAAAGAAACTTGAGAAACATTCTAGTCCAGCAAATTCCAAACCTCTCTGCTCATCAGAATCACCTGGGAGCTTAAAAAACACACATTCTCCTGGGCCTCGCCCAGGATATTTGTTTGGTCAAGTTCTAAGCAGAGACAGTTACATTTGGAGACCCCACCGCCCCCGTTTCTCAGAGGAAGAAACGGAGTCTTAGTGGGTAAGATGGAGAGTGGGGACTGGACAGAAATGCCCACCTCCCAGAGTGTGGCATTTTCCACTGGACCATGTAGCCCCTTAATCAGCAAGGGTTACTGTGGGCAAAAAAGTACATGTGAAGATTGCCTAGAAAGAGGGGTGCGGGGGTCTTCTACCCCCTTCCCTCGGACTCACGGCTGCAATTCAATGAATTTCTTTAAAAACCATCATAGTGTCCCTGTGTGTTATAAATTCCCCTTTGTAATCCTTAGGGTTTTCCTTTGTTAAAGAGTCAAAGGAATGATTTCATTGTGATTTTTTCCCCTAAAATATGCAACGTTTAAGAAGGAATTACAAACAATACATGCCTACCAGGAAGGTCATGGACATGAGATGGGGTGGGTCATAATGTAGACATACTTTGTTGGAAAATTGAAGGCATAGAAATGGTCTTCATTTATGCCAAGAAATAATGTATATTTCCCCCTTTTTTTCTGGAAACACATGGCCCTCTACTTTTGAAAATTTTCTACTCTTGGTAAAGGGTATTGCCTTAACCCATTCTACATTGCTTTAACAGAATAGCTGAGACTGGGTAATTTATAAAAATAAAGAAAAGGTTTATGTGACTCACAACTCTGATAGTTGGAAAGTTCAAGATTGGGCATCAACCCAGCTGCCCATCAACCCATGAATGGATTAATAAACTTCGGGATCTCTATACCATGGGATACTATTAAGCCATAAAAAATGGAGACTTGACATCTTTTGTATTAACCTGGATGGACTTGAGGAGCATTCTACTTAGTAAGAATGGAAAAGAGTGGGAAAGCAAGTATCCAATGTATTCAATACTAGTATGAAACCAGTAGATCAGTGGTTCTCAACCTTCCTAATGCCGCAGCCCTTTAATACAGTTCCTATGGGTCACAACAGGACTTCTGCAGTAGACAAACAGATACACACCCACACGAGAGAAGAACACAATTAAACACAAGTTGAGGGCGGTGGGGAAGAAGTAGGGGGGAGGGGAGGATAGAGGGGGATTTCTGTGCTCTAACAGGCGTAATGTAAGGGTATATGGCACACCTCCTGGGTGAGAGGCACAACTACCATTTGGACTCTACCTAACAACCGCAAACAGTGTAACCTAATCCTTTGTACCCTCATATTAAACTGAAATTAAAAAAAAAAATTGGGCTTCTGGTGAGGGCCTTGGGGTGTTTTCTATCAGGGCCGAAGGTAAAGGGGAGCCAGTGGTGTATGCAGAGATGACATGGCCAGAGGCGGGAGGAAAGAGAGGAGAGAGGGAGGTGCTAGGCTCTTTTTAACAACTAATAGCCCCTCCAGCAAGAACTCACTCATTAAGTTAAGAACTGTGCTGAGCCATTCATGAAGAACTCAGCCCCATCACCCAACACCTCCCAACACCTCCCACAAGAGGAATCAAATTTCAACTTGATGGGGGATAGACAAACCAATGTAAAGGCCTATGCAGATTAGCCATGCTGCTGGGGAGACAGTAAGGAGGAGTAGAGACTGTGGCAAACTGCTGAGCAGGTGCTCTGCTGAAAGAGGACGTTACTATCTATTCTAGCTGATGCTGCCAATGGACATACAGATCCATGGAAGCCAAATCTCCACGTTTTTCCTTTCTTTTCTAAGAGAGACTAGAAATGCAGAGTGTGTGTGTATGTGTATGTGTGTGAGAGAGAGAGAAATCATGAAATATCCAGGAGTTTTGCATGTTGGCAACTAATTGAGTTTTTTCCTTTCTTTAACATATTATTCACATACATGGGTATAGCCAAAAGAATGTGAACCTTGTGCAGTGTGCAAACCTCCAGTTTGAGACTTCTGATTAAAAGATATTTCAGTGAAGTATGAGAGGCCGGGGATGACATGAGGATATGGATCAGTCAGGGGTAAGCCAGGGGGAAAAAGCAAGTGGGAGATATGTTATTAAGAGATTTATCGCAAGGCATTGGCTTCTGCAGGGGTGAGTGTGTGCACACAGGTCCGGCATCCGTACTGTGGGTACTCAGGCAAGGTGGCGCAATGGTTGGCACAGATGCTGTTGTCCCCAGGCAGAATTTCTTCTCCTCCAGGGAAGATAACGTTTCTTAAAACCTCTCAAGTTATTGATTCAGGCCTTCTGAGATTAGGTAGGATAATCTCCCTTATTTACCATCACCAGACGTGGGGCTTTCATGACTGACACCTACCAAATGTGTCCCCCCAAACACCTGGACCTATGTTTGACCCGGGAAGTGTAATTGAGCCAGGCTGGTACATAAAACTGACCCTCCCAGGGCAGATGTTAAAAACAAGAAATTAACATAAGATAAATAAACAATACAATTGTTACAATTATGCTGTCTTTTGATAAGAGTCTTAATTTTTCAAGGTTTGTTTTTTCTTACCATTAAAAAAAAAAAAAGGAAGAAGATTGTTTTTAAAGAGCTTGAGAAAAGAGATTTGAGTGATCCGATTTTGAAAAGAAGCCCTGGGTTGAAGCCAATACAAGATGGGTTTGTATCTTTAAGTGGCCTTTATTACCATAGTAATAAACAGCAAACGGGCCCAAATCTTACAGGCTTGTGTTGGCTTTGACCAATGAAGTAGAACAAGACCTCTGAATACCCCATTAGTTCCAGGCTGTGCTTTGATGGCTCTGCACAAGCAGCTCTTTTCCTACACAAGTCACCAGGCTCACCCGTGTCTCTTAACAAATGTTGTTGACAGGCCGCGTTGCAATTTTTCTGCATGTTCTGACAGTTTAATTCAGTACCTCCTAGCTAAGCACTCAGCCTAAGGGGGTGCTTCAGCACCTTGGCATCACCGGGCTGCAATTAAAATAATTCAGGGGCTGGGGCTGGGCTTGCAGAAATAGTCCTTCTTCCCTCTGGAACATGCAATGCGTTTTCCAGTCTCCCCGTGGAGCAGACAAGATCTCCCTTTTAGAGTGGAGGAAGGATGGTGGAATTTTTTAACAAGACAAATGTCCACTGGCAAGAAGAGGCTCTGTTTGCATGACACACCCAATGGGGCTTTTTTCTCCATAGGGGTTGGGCATAATTTCTCTGGTTGACTTTGCTTCTGCAGGAAGAAGGTCAAACGGGGTGGGCGTGGGTGGCAGAGAGCCAGGGGACCCCGGGTGGGAGTTTGCCAAAGACCATTTTCAGAAGCCAGCCTTCCGCAACAGCCACTCAGAAGTGGTGTCCTTTATTCTGAATTCTGTACAGGAAAGATTAATTGGGTAAGAGTATCCGGAAATGGGCTTCGTTTGAAAGGACCCCATGGAAGAGAGAGAGACGCTTGGAGATGTTTTAGAAAGGTTTTTCTATTCAAATGTGGTCACAGATTAAATGTGTGACAGGCTGGTCTTGTGAAATACGCCTAAATCTGTTTACCCAACAATTCTGTGGGGTTTCCTACGAAAACAAGATTATTCCCAAGTTTTAGAGAGGTTTGGTTTGTTGGGGAAGGCACTTTCAACAGATAGAAATTTAATTAAATCCCCCAAAATTACTTTCTAACAGAGATTTGAGGGAGATTCTTTACAATGATGCATCTTTCCGGGTCCCTGCTTGAGGGTGGCATACCACCACCCCCTGAATTTGTATCTTAATTAGGACCCCTGATTAATCTTTTAATTTGGGCAAATGCAGAAGTCCTCTGAAATAAATGTCCACAGAACTCTCTGTGCTTTCCAGAAAAAGCAAATGATAGAAACTTTCCACAGGGAATCACCTGAGATTGTTTCTCATTCTCCCTTTTTTTGCCTTTAAAGAAAAAGAAAGGCTAATACTTTTTCATCCACTTTTCTAGATACTTGCTCCTAGAGGCATGCGGTACATACAAAGACACACGTTTTATGGCTTTGGTTTTTAGGAAGTAGAACGTTTTAGAGCTGACACCTGACTCGGGGCTCCCCCCACAGATGAAGGCAAAAAACAAACAAACAAACAAACAAAAAACCAAAAACAACAAAATAAAAAGCAAAACAATATACTGAAGGGCTTACATTTGGTGGGGGGTGGGGGGGAGGGAGTTTTGTTACAGATGCTACAATTCTGTCTGAACTCTTCTAAATCTTTTCCAAAAAATAATCTGTTGGCAGAAGGTAAAGTTAAAGTGTGTGCTCTCTGCTCAATTAAGTTGTTTCAGCAGCAATTTGTAGAGACTTTAGACAAGAGATGTTTCACTCTAGGGCTCAGCTCCTCACCTGTTAAATGAGCAGAAGGGGTGGATGTTGACAGTTGCTTGGGGTTTCCTTTCATTCCAGGACTTTTATGAATCTGAGGGATGTTTTTGAACTGGTATGTGCTGGTTTCCCCATTAGGAACCACAGTGTTGGGGAATGCCTGGTCTCTGTTGCATTTAAGCAAATATCATGCTTTCCAAGTTTATTCAAAGTCACTGCAGCTCTTCTTTGAAGGAAATCATGCCTGAAAATCTGGTACATAACAAATCGGCAAAAAAGTTGTTAAGAGTCAGTGGCTCACACCTATAATCCCAGCACTCTGTGAGACCGAGGCAGGTGGATCCCTTGAGCTCAGGAGTTCGAGACCAGCCTGATTAAGCGTGAGACCCTGTCTCTATCAAAAGTGGAAAAACTAGCCAGGTGTCATGGCGGGTGCCTGTAGTCCCAGCTGTTCAGGAGGCTGAGGCAGGAGGATCAGTAGAGCCCAAGAGTTTGAGGTTGTTGTGAGATATGATGATGCCACGGCACTCTACCCAGGATAAAAGAGTAAAACTCTTTCTCAAACAAACAATCAAAAAAAGTTACTAAGTGTTAGAAAATGATCTCATTAAATACAAATGGGTATACAGGCCCTACCTAGTAAAGAGCTGTGTATACCGCAGCCACGCTGTAGAGATTTTGAGCCTTTTTGGACACACTTCTGAGTTCTTAGAGGTTCTGAAGCTAAAAGACTATGTGTGTAAATTTATTTTTTCATCAAACCCTTGTACATCTTTCTAGCTCATTCGAGTCAAAGGCACCCGCTGAGAGTGATGTTCTTTTCTGATCTTTGAAGAGGACAAGTGAAGGGGAGAATGCCCTCGTGTGATTGAGCACCCGAGTTCAATGTCGCTAGGGGCTCTTTCTTGCCATCCTCCCCCTCTGACCCCCCTTCCATCATGCACTGACCAGTCATGCCCTTGACAGAAAGCAAAAAAGAGGTGAGGCCTAACCGTTTTCATTTGCTTCTTGGTTTTTGGTGAGTTCTTAGCGTAACCCTCTCAGGCGTTCCCCAACAAAAGCAAATCTGCCCCGAAGTGGTTAAACCTCTGGGCATATTTGTGGATTTCTGCTGAATCTCTCAGCCCATTTTAATCCCTCCTCTGCCCTTCCCTATACATTAACCGAGGCCTCGACCTATTGACTGCGCCGTCCCCAAAGCAGCTGGACTCCCTGTTTGAAAGGCTTTCCGGAGAGGCGTCTATTAATTTATGTATTTAATTTCTGTATGAAGTGACCGTTCTCCTCCCAGCACAGGTATTAAAGTACCTTTAGGGGAATCCAGCAGCTGAAATCCTCAGGAAGGGAAAATGCTTAGAGTGTCACAAAGCAAAAAGCATTATCGGGAAGTGTGCGGAGGCTCTGAGCAAACCACTGGGATGGGGCCCCCTCCAATCTGAACTGTCCGATTCCCATTTGCCTGAGGCCCCCATCCGGAAACCCTTAGCTGGTGAACATGCATTTTATTACAGCGAGGAGAGAAAAGGGTGCCGGCCGAGGTCTAATGTATTCTGTAGTCTCCGATTTCATATGTAGTTCCACTTTGGTAAAGGAGTTAATTTTGAAGATCTTAACAAATTCAGTAACATTGGAAATGACTTGTCTAGTCCGTACATGGTAGCTGTTCATAAAGGGCTTGAAAAATTACCATCAATACTAGATGCAATGCTGAAACATTTAAGCCCACGGACGGCATTCTGTTTCAGTGTGATTAAGAACTACGGTAGGGAGCATGGCTCCTTGTCCGAGACAGGCATGTTAATGACCTTGTGTGTGTCTGTGCATCTGTCTATAGATGCACTCTGTAGGGCAAACCAGGTGGCCCCGTCCTTCAGGCAATGATGGGAAATGATGTGCAGAATTGCAAGAAAGAAGTCTAAAAATGAAGTGGTTTAGAAAAGGTAGGAACAGACTTGTGATGGCACCTTTGGGGTGAGGGGTGAGATGGGGAAGAAACTTATTAAAAATCTTGCCCAAGGGCGACGCCTGTGGCTCAAGGAGTAGGGCACCAGCCCCATATACCGGAAGTGGTGGGTTCAAACCTGGCCCCGGCCAAAAACTGCAAAAAAATAAAAGAACCTTGCCCAAGACTATCAAGTTTTTCAGTGTCACCCCTGGGAGGCTCTAAAGGTAGACTCAGAGGAAGTCCTAAGGCCACAGATGGGGGGCTACTGTAGGACAATAGTTTTCTAACCTTGAAATACCATAACATTTTTTAAAAAATGAGGTAGTATAGGGTTACCTGCCATCTTATGTTAGTACGTAAAGACATTGCTAACTTTTAGAAAACCTATTGTCATCTGCTGTAGCCCTTATTTTATAAAATAAATCATTTTCCCAAAACCGAAGTGACAAAGATTCACAAACACACATCAAAGTTGACTATAGTGAATTAACATTTTATTTTAATTTATCACGTATTTATCCTTCCCTTTTTCTCTCCCTCCTTCCTTCCATTTTTCTATCTATCCATCCTATGGTAAACAAATATTTTAATGCCAAAAATTAGAAAGGACATAATTTCAGTAACTCCCAAGAAAGATCAGTTGAGAACTTGACATCAATTTGTGTCATTTTTAATACCTGTATACCTCATGTAAATTTCAGAGAGGCGGCAAGCAGCGTCCATTCAGCTGGGTCTGTGGTTTCCTGTTAATAAAGGTAGAGAACCAGGGTGCAACCAGCGTTGGGTGTGAATTCCCTGGGATGCCACCATTTATCTGCTGCAGGTGCACCCCTCCCCCCCTTCTGCCCCCCCCCCGCCCCCCCCTCCCCGGCACCTGTCAGTGAACTACCAACAGGGTCAGAGTAAGCACTTTCCAAGCAGTGACTGGTAAAGGAGGCCCTCAGTCATGGAGGTCTGCTATTGCTTTGAACAATTAAAAGGAAATCCTTTTCTTATAATGAAAGCAATTTATGTTTACAGTTGATCAGGTAGAAAGTACAGATGAGAGAAAATAACGAAAGCAAAACGGCATAATCTCAAAACTCAGAGACCATGCACATACTCCCACCCATAACTGTGGACGTGTCCACGTCCCTGCCTGTGTCTGGACTGAATCCAAACCTACACTAATATCCATATGCAAATCTGTGCCTGTGCCTAAATTCGTATCTCTACATAAGCCTGAATATTCAGATGTTCACATAAAGGCACAGAGAGCTATTTTTGCTTTTATAAAAAATGTCACAGAATGGAACAGTATTGTAAACAGTCCCACATGATCAGTTTTCTGTTGTTTATAGAATATGGTAAATATCTTTCTATGCCAATACTTACTATTTCACGTTGTTTTTAGTCATTCCATAGTATGCCATCATATAGTTTTTGGTAACCTGTTTAAATTAGGGGTTCTCAAAGTATAGTTTCTGGACGAGCAGCACTAGCACCAGCCGGGAACTTGTTAGATAAGCTCTAAGGCCCGACCCAGCTCTTCTGAATCTGGGAGTGAGACCCAGAGATCTGTTGGTTAACACGTCTTCCCAAGGATTCTGATGCCGACTGAAGTTCGGTGCCACTGCTTTCCATAAACTTTTCACTCCCTCCCTTCCAATTTTTAGTACAACATGTTGAAAATTATTGACCCAAGAACTCAAAACTTGTACCTGTGCTCACGAAGTGGGGGTGAAAGAATCTTTAGAATTCAGACGCTTGTGTTCACACCCACCAACTAACTTTTCATGGGGTAGTTCCTCTTCACTTAGGGGACTGAAGGATGAAGGTGGTGTGAGTGCATGTTTGAAGAAAGTACACCGATCATGGCCTTTTATGTGTTATTTTTGTTTCTGTGTTCTGCTCTTCCCAGTTATTTCGATGGAAAAAAAAAGAAAGGGAATCAAGTCAGAGGTCTTGGGGGCATACTGCTCAAGTAAAGTGTGCGAGGGCTGAGCTGCCCTGGCAGACCACTTGCACGCGGCAAATCTCCAGCAGAGCCGCACCCTGACCTCTGGTAGCTGGTGGCATCCACATATTTCTAGGTCACATGGACTCTTTCTGGAGAATGTTTGCATCTTTCACCCAGAAATTCTAGATCTATGAATGTGCCCCATGGAAATAATTAGGTCCACATGAAAGTTTAGGGGTCAGGGGACTATCCCAAAATTATTTATAATCAAAAATTAAAATAGCCTATAGCTGGGCGTCATGGCGGGTCCCTGTAGTCCCGGCTACTGGGGACGCTGAGGCAAGAGAATCACTTAAGCCCAAGAGTTTGAGGTTGCTGTGAACTGTGACACCACGGCACTCTACCAAGGGCGACATAGGGAGACTCTCTCTCTCTCTCAAAAAAAAAAAATTGAAATAGCCTAAATGTCTAATAATAAAACATTAGTTATAGAAATTATACTAGAGTCATGTGTGGAATATTTAACGAAATTTTTAAAGAATGGTTAGGGACATTCTAAGTAGTCATGGAATAATTTAGGTGAAATGAACAGGATATGGTTTAGAGTGTATTTCTCCCATTCAGCGCATGTGTGGAAAATACCCAGAGAAATAAGATCTGCATGTTGACATTTTCATTTTCTTCTTTAATGTTTATTTGCAAGATTTTCTGTGATGAACATTTATTGGTTTATAATCTGGGGTGGGGGAAAGTAGCTTAATAAAACAGATCCTGTGTTGGTGGCAGTGAAACCCACCTGCCCACTGTTCAGGTGTTCAACATATTTTAGCTCCATGATTCTCGTTTTAACTCTCTCTCTCTCTTTAGACACTCTCACAACCAAGGCCATTTCCTCTGTAAAAGCATCACAGGGGGCCCACAATGCCTTCTTAGAAGACAAACCAGTGGGGACCGTACCTGGAACCCTGGCTCCTGTGCGGCCGAGGTGCACATTAACACCAGCCAGCTGTACACCCCTGGGATTCAAGGGTAGCCATGCCTGTCCACTGCTGCAGGGGAAGAGCTGGTATAAGGGGGAGAACAGGGGCTGAAAGTGAATGACTGCAGGGCTCGGTATGTTTTCAGATGGAGGGATGGTCCAGGCTGATCTGTGCGCAGTCCTGGAGGAATGGCCATCTGGGTAGTCTGTACCCTTAAGACTGAGCCGTTTTGCTCATCAGGAAAGCCAATGCTTTGACACTTGCCATCGTCTTGTGTTAGGGAGATGTTATCTTTCTGCATATTCCCAATCAGCATGGCGTGAACTTGGTGGATGCACACTCAGACAATGGCCTGTGTGTGGCCATTGTCTATGAGCTCGTGCCCACAGGTGCGTGAAGGCCACGTGCATGTTTCAAGTACTCCGGGGCTGTCTGCAATAGATTAGTGTGATGTGGAATTGGGGGACACCTCTCACCTCAGAGCAGGGCCAAGATGCTGTGTGAATTGTACTAAGCCGAAACACCTCTCTTGTCCTTTGTCCCACTGTCCTAACCTGTCCTAACCACATCAGGATCCTTATGCGCCGTGGCTGGACATTGACACAGCGCCTTGTTCCGCATACTCCCAGTTCCTATCGAGCTTCTGTAACTTTAAAAAGATTTCACAAAGACTACCTCCACTAGCTAAGCTGAAATAAGAATGTCTCCGGAGTTTAATGGATCAAGTAGCGGTGATAGGTTTTATGGCTCTTTTTTACTTTAGGGCATAGGGAAGAGAGAGCCGGGCAGGTTGGTTTTAAATTCAAGGATTTATGTTGTTAATCCTCCGGGCTAATTATAATTTATGGGATCTTGGCAAATTAATATGCGGTTGCTATTCAAAAGTGGAGAGCAATGTGAGGCAGGCATAAACAAGCCTTGTTCATTTTTAATTTATTTCCACCAATGGAGAATATTAAACAAAATGAGCACTAGGGTGTTTTGCTCCAAGTTTTGTGTTCATTATTTATCTCTAAATTCTGAAATTCATACAACAACTCCCGCTTTTTCACCAAGAACCCAGAATTAGGGAGCTATAGCATTGGATAACTAGGAAGCAATCAGAGTAATTTTCTCTCTTCTTGCACGGATTCAAGGATGCAGGCAGGGAAGCAGAGGTTTTCCAAGCAGGCATGTTGCTGGGCTCTGAGATTTGGCATCGTGCTGTCGAGATCGTTTAGAAACAGAACTTGGGAGCGTTATGTCGGTTTCAAATCCCTGTTCCATGGGAATGAGAAGTGCCAGCCCTCCAAAACAAGGATCCCAGCCCACTATGTCTCAAGGGCTTTGGGAAATCTAAATTTATCGCCAACCCGGTAGATCTCATTATTGGGCTTCCAGACTTCAGCATGACAACCTCGTTGTACCCGGCTCCCCTTATTTATTTCATCAGTCACCCCCTATGGCTGTTCTGGATTCTCTTTCAAATAATGCAGCTTTGCACCCATGAACATCTGGCAGAAAACTTTCCCTGATTGGCAGCCACGAGGTGACTGTTTGTAGCCCTAGAAATGAGCCCTTCTCCTCCTGCCTCCCCTTCTCCTCCCCATTCCAGCTGGGAGAGCTGCAGACACCTTGAGCTCGGAGCCCAGGGAGTGTGTGGGAGTCCAGCCCCCAGCTGCTTGGCTCAGATAACAGGGGGAGCACAGAACGCGCTGTTCCCTCTCTGCTGGAATATCTGACCCAGTTCTGAGGAGTAGAGAGACTTAATGGTTTGCACCTCCAGCCATTCTCGTCCCAGTGTGAAGGGAGAGAAGCCAGCATTTCCCTCTGCCCCCAACACACGCTCCATCCCAACTCTGTCTCCCCAGCCTGTTCCTTCTTTCCAATGCACTTCCACTCATTCTCTGGTTGGCGGGAAAAGGAAGAGCCACTTTTCAACAATTCTGAAGAAGAAAATGGGATGTTTTGCTTAGGGAGGGAAGCTGGAGCAGGGGTTTCTGGAGTTTGACGGTCCCCAGTGCCAGCCCGGCTTTGCCTTTCACCAGCAGGGCAATTTATTTAACTTCTCAGAGTTTTCTCATCAGCAGAAGGGACAATGGTGCTGCTGGTCTTTGGACACTGTTTTGAGAAGTAAAATATGGAGAAGCGCCCTGGCATGTTACCTAACTTCTTTTTCATGGTCAAGAAATGGTATATTTGCTCTGTCCCACACTCACCCTTGTGCGTGATAGCTTTTTGGCAAGTATTTGTAGATTGAATTGGCCGGAAGAGATTCTTTGCTCCTCTAGCACCCACAGTGAGCTCCAGATCCTTTGGTGCAGGGAGGGATTCCAAGGCTCAAGGGCAGTGAATAAGTGTGCCACGTCACGTAACCATTCCCCAGTGGAGAGGGAATGAGCATCTATTGCTTCATGTGTCTTTATGATTTGAACAAAAGTTCATGATTGATAAGCAGCTCAAGTATTGAGACATGGGATAGAGGTGACTCTGTACCTCCAGATTTCTTTTCTTGGTCCTTGTTTCTCTGTTGCCTTTTATTTTTGTTTGCGAAGAAGCAGAAAATCAAACTGGTGTGTTGACAGACCTGGCTTATTGAGGGAGTCTTTTGCCTTTTTATTTACTGGCTGGGGGACACTGTTTTCTGTATTATTCTGGAATGAAGATTTAAAAGTCATAGAACTCAAACTCAATAGTCTATATTAATTTTTATTGTACTCCTGGAGGGGAGTACAATAAAGGAATAAAAGCCAGAAAGTTATATAAAGAATTGCAATTGATGAGAAACCGTACAGACCTAAAAGAAGGGCAACAGGTAATTTTGGAGACAGATCAGCATAGGTAGTGCCTAGGCAAAGAGGATAGAAAAAGATCAGGAGGTCACAGTGGCACCAGTGTTTAGGCTCATCCTTTTAGAATTTTGCCCAAAGAACAATTGGTTTTGATTTATAGAACACACCCTCCTGTGGACCCAGATGTGCCTGGTAGAAGACATATTTGGGTATCAGCCTCTATTCTGAATTCAAATTCTGGTCCTACCCATCAACTCATGCTTTGTCACTGGGTCAAGGTAAAGAGGTCTAGATGGTGAGTTGTTTCAAAGGACCCTTCTAGACACCTCCCCAAATAGAATTCTTTCTGGTCGATTCCCCAACAAGCTCCCCAGCCACACCTGAAGGCCCAGCCTTGCCTGATCTCCAGGACCAGCCAGAGCACAGCCTTAGTCTGAGCATCTTCTTTCTCTCCCCCTTTCTCTCCCTGACATGAAAAGTTGGGTGGTCTTACCTTGAAATATTCAGTCCTTCCTTCTCCTTAAGTATATTCACATCTCTAAGTCAGGATTCTTGGTTTGGGTTCACCTGCCCAGCGAAAAATGTTATGCACCTGATGAAGAGGTGAGAGGTCACCTCAGTAGGTAACTGAAGTGCTCAGATGTCACCTATTTATCCCTTTATGCTGAACATTGTAGAGGCTCATGACAGGCCTGAGGAGAGAGACGGGAAACACGTTTGGTCCACTCTCCTTTGCTTCTTCCCTGGACCCAAGAATCTTTGCCAGGAGTAGTCAAACTGGCAGCTGCTCCCCAGGCTGGGGTGGCTGGTTTATGTGGTGAAAAGACATGTCTGTAGGTGTCCGTGGTACACTGGGAAGGGAAGCTGTATTCCTTTGCTGGGGCAGGCACAGCCTGGGTGGGGTTCAGCAAGAGAAGTTTCTCCTCTCACAATTCAGGAGACCAGAACTCTGCAATCAAGGCATCCCCATGGCTGCATTCCCTTTCCTTGCTCCCTGCAGCTTCCAGCTGTGGACTGCAAAGGTCGGCATCCCTTGGCTTATGGCTGCATCACTCCAATCTCTGCCTCTCTCTTCACAGGGCCCTCTGCTCATCCCTGCGCACGCACGCGCGTGTGTGTGTGTGTGTCACTATCTCTCTCTAAACCTCCCTCGCCTTTCCTTTATAAAGACACCAGTCACTGGATTCGGGGCCTGCCTTAATCCACATGATCTCATCTTAATTTGGAACATCCATCTGTTTGAGTGTTTGCAGCTTCCTCGGATACCTGCTTTTTGTTTGCTCCTTCTCTCTCCCTGCCCCAGGAGTTCTTTGATAAATACTTTTCTACACACCCTCCCTACACAAATAGGAGCCAGACGTCCACTGAAGCAAATATTTCTGATCATTTGCATCTTGGTTTTATTTCTCACTCTCCTACCACATAAAACTCTAAGACAGCACTTGCGTGAATGTTTGCCCATCATTTAAATATTCATTTTCATTAATTTATTCATAGCTGTAAAGTTTATTGCCTAGAATATAGAGTCATAGAATTTTAGAGCCAGAAGACACGAGAGAAATCATCGATGTTCGACTCCTCGTTTTACAGATGAGGAAACCGAGGGGAGGAGCGCCCAGGAGACACTGCTCAAGGTCAAATTCTCAAGTGAGCTAAGTGGGATCCAAACTCAAGTGAGGGCCGTCGGATCTCTGTCTGGTGCAGGCCTGCACAGCCGAAAACCACTCTTGCTTTTTGTTGACACAGGCAGCTCAGTTCTTGTTCGTTATCTTTTTCCTACTCATGATCTAGCAAGCTCCTACTGAGGGCCAGCCCAGCACTGGGCGCTGGAGAGTGATGGTGAACGGCACAGTCATGGTAACAGGATGTGTGGCCTGGTGGGGCGGAGAAACGAAGTGATGGACGGACCTCCAAGGGGAAGAGCCAAGCTCAGTGTGCAGAATAGTGTCGGGAGGGTGGCATGGGGAGGGATATATTTAGTTGTGGTTTCCCAGGAGGTGAAGAAACAAGAAGGGAAGGAAACGAAAGTCAACTCAGGGTGCATTAGGGAACAGGTACTGTAGTGGACACGAGGTGAAGAGTCCACAGGGAACTCAGGGAGACAGCAGAGAACATGTCACCTCTGAATGGTGAAGAAACTGGGGTACTTACCCATTAGTTCCCCAACTGGACTGAGGACTGTGATCACGGCATTCACTCCCAGGAACGTCTGGCCCGCACTTTGGTGTAATGTTTGCTGTATTTGGGACTTGCATAAACTAAGAAAATTACTCATTAGTTATCTGAAACTCAGATCTACCTGGGTGTCCAAGATTTGCAGGGTACCTTGGCCCATCCCTTGGGTGGAAGGAGGGGTCCCTGCAGCCAGAGCTAGTCCCCAGCAAAACACTTGCCTGTGGGAGGAAAGGCTGAGTGAGAGTCATGCTAAGGCCCTATCAGCAGGGTGACCACGAAAATGTAACAGAGGAGATGCTGGTTAAGGCAAGGCCTGAGGCTGGGAAGGAACCAGCTTTTCACACAAGTAGGGGAAGAGTGTTGGGGAGACAGAGGAAAGCCTTCCAGGCCAAGGGAACACTAAGCACGGTGTGTAAAGAGCTAGACTCACCTAATAAGGACTGGCTCTGTGTTAGCTGCACTTAGGTATAAGGTGTAAGGCGGGGCCCAGAGACCGCAGGGGGGCAGAGAAGTTCAGGTCAGGTTTATTAAAAGGTGCAGAAACCACCTGGGCAGTACTAAGATGGCATCTGCACCCAGGGCCAGCTAGAGACCCCTTTTGTATGAGCCTGGGGGGTGGGCAAATTCCATAGCTTACCCTGAAAGTTAGGGTCCTTTGGCATGAATTTCTCAGGGATGGGGCTAACTAGGCCCTTTGTCTTAGGAGGAGATGGGGGAAGGAGGAAGGAGAAGGGTTTGTGTGTGGCAGCCTCAGTGCCCCCAACACAGGGTCTCTCAGTGTGTGGAAGTGATACTGAAGTTGGAGGGGGGTGACCGTTTTAAGGCTCACCCACTACTCATCCTGCAGGGTGCTTCCATGGCGTGCCATCCCATTTAATCTTCCCAATAGCCCCAGGAGGCAGGTGCTGGCATAGGGCCCACTTTCCAATGAGAACACGGAGGATGCAAAGGGTTAGGTAACTTGCCAGTAAGGAGCAGAGCCAGGGTGTGGACCTGGACCACCCCAGAGCCCGCAAGCTTAACCGCTGCTTCACTGTCAAATGCATGTTCTGTGGGTTGGACAGACCCACAGACCCACCCCCCAAAAGACGAATCTCCTGCTAACCCCTCTGACCTGTGAGTATGATTTTATTTGGAAATAAGATCTTTGCAAATGTAATCAAATTAAGATGTGATCATATGGATTAAGGCAGGCCCCGAATCCAGTGACTGGTGTCTTTATAAAGGAAAGGCAAGGGAGGTTTAGAGAGAGATAGTGACACACACACACACACACACACACACACACGTGTGCGTGCGCAGGGATGAGCAGAGGGCCCTGTGAAGAGAGAGGCAGAGATTGGGGTGATGCAGCCATAAGCCAAGGGATGCCGACCTTTGCAGTCCACAGCTGGAAGCTGCAGGAAGCAAGGAAAGGGAATGCAGCCATGGGGACGCCTCGATTGCAGAGTTCTGGTCTCCTGAATTGTGAGAGGAGAAACTTCTCTTGCTGAACCCCACCCAGGCTGTGCCTGCCCCAGCAAAGGAATACAGTATCCCTTCCCAGTGTACACCTACAGACATGTCTTTTCACCACATAAACCAGCCACCCCAGCCTGGGGAGCAGCTGCCAGACAGCTCACCAATGGCCCATGGCTGCGGTGACAGGGGCGGCTTGCTGCCTCCCTTCATGGGTGTGTTAGGTGATGTTGTTCATATTTCCTGGCCCCCTGGCAGTGACACAGGAGGAGGAGCCAGGGCTGCAGACAAAATTATACACATCTCAGGGGCAGTCAGACAATTAGCTCACTCACAGGAATTGTGCAATGTGCATGCTATTTGCTTTCCCAGCAAGGCCAAGTGCAGGTTTCCACCTGCTGTGATGACCTGGTGCAGGACGGGACCAGGCCCCTCTGTGCTGCTGGCTGCCACCCTCTGCGGCCACTTGGAATTAACTCCTTCCTATTCCCCATGTTCTTAGGTAGCCAGGACAGTGGCCATAGATCCCAGTGGGCTTGTTCAATTTGATTTGACCTTTACTTTACTGGAAGTCTCTCCCCAGTCAGTGGAAGCCTGGTGCGTGCGTGCGTGCGTGTGTGTGTGTGTGTGTGTGTGTGTGTGTGTGTGTGTGTGTATGTGTGTGTGTGTTGCTTCCTGGGCTGGTCTCAGGCTGCACAGGGCCCCTCCCAGCCCCAGCTTTGGTCCTACTTTTCATTGAGAGAGCACAGACACCATAGGACTGATCTAGGTGACTGCTTTGACCTAGGCATAGAATTTTTCAAGCCGCAAGGAAAAGACTGTACAGGATTCAAATTGTCCAAGTCCCAAAGAAAACAGCACATGTAAATAACTATTCTCCACCCACTTAGGGTGTGTTAGAATGAGGGGGCTCTTTGAAGCACAGTTCTCTGTATTTAACACCACATGCATGCCTCCGAGAGACTGCAGATCTGATTCCATATTCTTATCCTCCCCTCCCCCCATTTTTGTTTTTGTTCTTTTTGATCATCAACATTTAAGTGTGACACAGAAGTTTAGCTATAGGTTCCAGTGTGCCGTGAGATGAAAACAGTGGAGAAACACTGGCTTTAGGGAGTGTTCTGGCTGGTTTGACCTTCTATCCAGACAACGCAAACTTTCTCCTGCAATGTGGCTATTTCACTTTCTCATCTATTAAAAGTTACACTTTGAATTTTCTCCCCAAACTATTGTCTTTGTGTTCGTTACTTGGCTGTTTGGGTGTGTTATGTGTTAGCTTTTATTTTCTTTTCCTTTTCATTTTGTACCAATTTCAGTCTTACAAGAGAATTTGCAAAAGTAGGGTCCTTTCTTGGGACACCCTATTCACCAATCTTCCCATCCATGTTCTTTGTACTTGGTAACTGCCCACCTGGGACCAGCTCTCAGCGCATCTCCACTTTTGATATGCCTTGCTCGCTAAGCACAATCATTTCTAGCTTTTGAGTTAAAGTCTTCTATTTACTTGATCATTTAGGAGCCATCATAGGGTTGTTAGTGTGGCCTCATTATAATACTGTCCTGTCTCAGGGAAAAGGGAAGAAAGGGGGAGAGATGCGGACCAGCCCATGGGTGGAGCAGTCAGAATATACACACGTTAGAGGCATAACCTGCAAATATCTTCTCCCATTCTGAGGCTGTCTGCTTGCTATACTTACTGTGTTCTTGGCTGTGCAAAGCTTTTTAGTTTGATCAAGTCCCAGTCGTGGAATATTATGCAGCCTTAAAGAAAGATGGAGACTTTACCTCTTTCATGTTTACATGGATGGAGCTGGAACATATTCTTCTTAGCAAAGTATCTCAAGAATGGAAGAAAAAGTATCCAATGTATACAGCCCTACTATGAAACTAATTTATAATAACTCAATTATAGCACAAGAATATGGGGAAAGGGGCAAGGGAGGGGATGGAGGGAGGGTAATTGGTGGGGCCACACCTACGGTGCATCTTAGAAGGGTACAGCAAAACTTACTAAATGTCAAATATAAAGGTCTTCATACAATAACTAAGAAAATGCCATGAAGGGTATGTTAAATAGTTTGATGAAAACATTTCAGATTGTATATGAAACCAGCACACTGTACCCCTTGATTGCACTAATGTACACAGCTATGACTTAATAAAAAAAAAAAGAAAAGAAAACATACACGTATCAATTAAGTTCACGATCTTCCGTGGGCGGGGTTTGTGGTGCCCCAAAACAATTACCACCGTGCCATCAAAGATCACTGATCGCAGACCAGCGTGACAGATATGATAACAAGGAAAAAGTCTGCGGCATCCTGAGAATCACCAGAACGTGACAGAGAGACACAAAGTGGGCACAGGCTATTGGGAAAGTGGTGCAATAGACTTGCCCGACGGAGGGTGGCCACAGACCTTCAGTTTGTTAAAAAAAAAAAAAAAAAAAAAAGGAACACAGTATCTTGAGGCACAATAAAAGAAACAGCCCATAAAACAAGGTCTGACTGTAGTACAGCTCAGTGGACAGCATCTTAAACATCTTTAAAAAAACAGAAAAAATTCAGTTGTCATCCTGCTGGCTCCAGGGAGCCCCAGCTAACAGGTGCGGGCTTTCCATCTTTTTCCTCTGTGTTGTGTTCCACGTTGAGATCTCCACCACATACCCACCTGGCACCCTACTTCTTACTTTTCCCCAACATTATCCATTTCATCATCTTGTTCTAAATGTTTCTTAACTGCAGCTCTCACCGGCTGCTTCATCATCTACAGTGGGAATACATTGCTCTTTATTTACCCACTTCTGTGTTGTTGGGTATTTGGATGATTTTAAATACTTTTGCTGTCAGAAAGAGGGTTCTGATAAACATCTTTGTGCATAAAGCAGTTTCTATAGTTCCCATTATGTCTTTAGGATGGATTCCCAGAAATGGAATTTCTGGGTCCAAGGGGTCGGCACATTTTTTAAAGGTTCCTGAGACATATTGCCAAATTGCTCTCCAAGAGGTTTGCAGCCATTTAAATGATCTGAAGTAGCATTTGAGTCCAATTTCTTCTAATCAGTATTGGAGTACTATTTTTTTTATATGAAAGTCATTACTTTAAATATGATAAACAAACAAATGGCGTGTTATAGTTGGTTTGGGGTCTTAGTCTTCAATGTTTAAAAGAGGCAAATTTGGGGAATCCAAAGAAACACAGCAGAAATTAAATTTAAGGGCTACATTAACCTAGCACTTTGGAAAGTTTCTAAAGAGGTTTCAGGGTATTAATGCATGATAAGTAGATACTTAAGAAAAGGCATGCTTTGGAGAACTTTGCAATTATACCCACTGGAGACTGTATCCTCCCCCCAAATCCAAGTGCCACTGTGAGTCTGATCCTTTGTGGATGCTTTATAAATATGTATTGAAGTGAATGGTCAACATCCACATGATGTTTTGCAAGTTTTCAAAGCATGTTTTGCATTAGGAACCTCATTATACCAACAAGGTAAGGAAGGGGCCATTGGGTGACCTGTCTGGACACTCAAGTGTGTAGGAAATGGGAGAACTGACCGGGCTAGCTGGGAGGGTGGTACTTTCTTCGTCCCCATGAACCTTTCTCCGACGCGTGTTTGGTCCCAATCATGATGGCAGTAGCCAGTTTCTCCATGACACTGACTGCCATTTCCTCGAAATTGGAGCAGAAGGAAGTCCCAGTGGGGACAGCCTGGTCATTCTTCCTGGCTGCCAGCATCTCATCTGCTTGTCAACAATGCCGCTCACGTAAGAACCCTTCTTAGCAGCACAATCTAACATGGGTGCCCAGAGCAAAAGACCTTGTATTGTATTAGTTTTCTGTGGCTGTGGTAATACGTGATCACTAACTGGGCAACTTAAAAATAACAGATATGTGTTTGCTCACAGTTTTGAAGCCCAGAACTCCACAATCAACACTCCTTCTGGAGCCCCTTGAGGGAACCGTCCTTTGCCCCTCCGAGCCTCTGGGGGCTGCCAGCATTCCTTGACTCGTGGCCGCATCAGTCCTGTCTCTGCCGCTTTGCTCACATAAGCTTCTCCCCTTTAATCTGCCTGAATCTCCTTGCCTTTCTTTTCTAAGAGCATTTGAAATTGGGCTTATGGCCCCCTCAGAGTATCCGAGATACCTCATGTCCAAATCCTTAACTTCATCCCGCCTGCATAGAACCCTAAGAGCATTTGAAATTGGACTTATAGCCCCCTCAGAGTATCTAAGATTATCTCATATCCAAATCCTTCACTTAATCCCACCTAATTTCAAATAAGGTCATAGTCAGAGATTCCAGAGATGCAGCAGGCACATCTTTTGAGGGTCCATTTTTCCACCTACCACAGATGCTGGAGTTCATTGCAAATTACATGAGTTTGACATCTGTGAAAACTCCCTATGGCACCTATCCCATGGTGGCACTCAGATGGTGCCAGCTGCCTGCGGAAACAACTTTAAATCTTGTGCTTACAAGGAGTACACAACATGGCTTGGAGAAAAAAGTGTTTACGAGGGCCAGGAGACGGATTCCAAGGGCTGACGCTGGCTTCCCCCTTTGGGGCCCTCATTTGCAGGAGTGGAGAGTGGGTGCACAGAGGCTGGCAGGTTGGATTTTCAGGGGTTAGGCGGGTGTCCAGTGGACTAGCAAGAGACAGAATTTGTCAGTGGCTTTGAAGATCACATCAGGATTCCCAGCTTCAGGGCCATGCACCAAGGGCGGCTGGGCATCAATAAGACTTATTCAGAGAAAAGGGCCCAGATGGGTGGCTTTCCATAGCTGTCCAGAACTTGAGACAGATTCAATCAGGAAAACTAGGTTAGGGCCAAGAAAAAACCCATTACTCTGTGGAAGCGGCCCTCATCCCTAATAATAAATAAAACCCAACATTGGGATATTAAAACAATTCGTTCTCGGCATCAGATAAGAGATCGTGTGTATGTGTGTGTGTGTGTTTTTAATATCCCACCCAGCCCCCGCCCCCATAACTTTAAGATGGAACAACATCCTACTTATGTGTTACGGATTTAATATAGCGTCAGGCTCCTCCAGGTACAATAAAATACCAAGTTAAGAGTATTAATTCCTTACAGCCCTGATGGGTCCCAGCTGTGCACACGCGTGGCGGGGGTGAGGGTGTGTGCGCGGGGCGGGCACAGGTGCTGACGGGGCTGTTCCACCTCGGAGCTCGTGAGCCGGGAACACAGCTGTTTCTCAAATCCTCCGCCACTTGCTTAAAAACCTCTGTGAAGTTGTACTGCCTCTGGGCACAATTAAAAGCTGTATACTCCATTTCATCAGGTAGTGTTAGAAATTTAGGCTGAGCCAAAAAAGCAAAGGGAGAAGGTGGGAGGGAAGAAGGAACGGCTCCCTTGTTAAGGCGGCATTAACCTCCTTACCCTGGCTATTGAGACAATAAAGCTTCCAAACGCCACACAAAATCCCCCAGTGCGAGGAACCAAGAGGCTCAGCGTGGAAAAGATGTGACCCATCGGGACGTCTCTGTCTCTCCTCTTTCTCTGCTGCTGCCTTTTCTGTTTTCATTCTTTTTTCGTCTTTCTCTATTTTTTCTCTCCTGTCTTCCTTCCCTCTTTCCTTTCCCTCTAGTTCTTTCTCCCTTCTCTTTTCCTTCTTCCCTCCCTCTCTTCCTGCTCTCAACGAGTTGTCAGGCCTGTCTGCAGGAAACATTGTAAGTTAAGGTAACTTAGACAAAATGTGCACAGCCTCGCTAGAGGGTGAAGGGCCTGGAAGGAGACCAGAACACCCTGCCCATTGCTGCCTGGGGAAGTGAGCTCTTGTTACTTCCACGCACCCCAGGGAGGCACATGGGCGAGCCTGTCTCGTCGCTAGGACAGCTTGATGAGGCACATCTCTGTATGCCCACTTTACAGAAGCCACAACTGAGGCCAGTTGCACTGAGGATCTTGGTTCCACCTGCCACTACTGGGTGTCAGAGGCCATGACTAGACCCTCACCTCCCTGTCCTCGTGGCTATCGCCTCAAAAGTTCAGATTCAAGGTCCCTTTTTTCTTCTCTTTTGAACAATATGAACAAAACATGAGGATGGGCTTTCTCTCCTTTCAAAGTCACTGCCTCCCAAAAGGAAAAGGTTTTTTCTTGAAGAAAGAAGAAAGAGGTGTTTGGGAAAGCCCCTGAGTGCCGGTTAGTGAGAGGGAGAACCCTGATCCGTCCCCAATGGCCAGGCCGGCAAGAAGGGTATAAGGCCTGGTGGCTCTGGCGTCCAGTAGGGTACAGAGGACCCAAGAACAAGGATCTGAGTTGACATGTCCTCCTGGGACTATCCCGGCCCATAAAATAAAGCTCAGCATCTTTCCCTCTACACAAGTTACAAACGCGTCCTCCACCTCTCTGCCCTCCTCAGAGATAGAAATGGGCCAGGTAAGGATTGATGCAAACATATGTTGAGATCCTTTTTTCTGTTTGCCAGGCTCTGTTCTGGGCTCATTCATATGCAAGTTCATTAACACTTCTGAGCGCTCTGACCGAGTACGTGCTAGTCCTGGTGTGATGCGTCAGGACACCGAGGCCCAGAAGGGTTTAGCAAACTCGTCCGTGGTTCTATCTCCCAGGCCAGTAGAGCCAGCAACCCCAATAGTTTGACCACGGCACTCCAGGTTGTTTTTTTTTTCCTAATATGCTTCACACCCACAACTGACTACCATGTGCCCTTTACCTGTCAGCTGAAGGCATCTGAAATAATGTGAGTGAGCTGAAATAACGCCGTGTAAAAGAAAGCACGTTATAAAGAATTATGTCAACCTGATTTCCTGAATTCTGGGAAAATTCATATCCCTGTGCCCATCCGATGAGGCGAACCAAGTGAAACTGATTGACAAATGGTAACACTGACCAAAGAAACAGGTGGATGGACAGAGGTTTGATTAAACCGATACCCTGGGTCTCCTGCTGTATCAAATCACGGGCGAATTGGTACCATTAGGATAAATTACGACAAGAGCCACTGCAAAGCCAGGCTAAATAAACTCTGCCTTCTCGAGCCCCGTGATTGTCTTATTAAATAATTTCTTTGCCTCTTTAGTGTGGACTTGGAGCTCTCATGCTCTGAAAGCCCTCCTGATTAACTATAGCCTTGGCCTCAAGTTGATTTTATAAACTTCGAATGGTGCCCCAGAGGGCGAAGCTTCCTGTTGTCAATTCTGCCTGTTGCTATAGATACCGAACTCCACAATCAGTAATTAGAGCGTGCCCCCTGCCCCAGGACTGGCCAAACAGTGTGGAGCGTTCGCAAATGGCCTTAAAAGCATCCGCGCTGGCATGGAAATGCATCTCCAATGGTGACGGGGTTTGTTTTATTCATGGACTTTCTGAAAGAAAAAAAAATCACTGGTTTATTGGAAACCATAGCGAAATAAAAGTAATTATTATGCTTTTTAAAACACAAGCGAGTTTCCTTATCACGTGTGAAGGGCAAAGAAGGCAGGGCAGGAGTGTGGCGCCGCACAAAGGCAGCTTTGTCTGACCGGTCACAAGAAGGGGAGAGTTCGTCCTTCCTCAGATTCGCCGTCTTTCATATTACGCCCCAAGTATATTCCACAGCCCACTCCCAGCCCCAGAAAGAAAAGCCTTTCTTGTAAGCGAGACTTCTTAGAGAAGGGTGACTACGCGAAGCGAGACTGTTGGTGGCAAGAAAGAAAGGGCGATGGGCTGGGTTGATATTGTTCAGTGGAGCAAAACAGATGTGAAACGTTTGTGTCTTAAAGCATTTTGGTCAAGAGAAAACGAAGTAGGTTAGAAAGTGTGCAATTTTGCAGGTGTCATAAAAACATAAACCGACGAATCTGTTCCCTAAAGGGGATGAGGAATGAAAATGAAGGCGTGTAAAGACACTTTGCTGGACAGTTACATGTTTTAATTTAAGGTGTTATTTCTGTCCTCATTGTAAGGTGGAAGAAGGCAACCTCTGAGTGAGTTAATGATTTTCCCCAAATCTCCCAGTTTTTATTATTCAATTGGGATTATAATCCAAGCCTGTCTGACTCCCAAACCTGTTTTCCTATTACCCCATCCCCACCCCACCCCCCGGAGAATGACTTCTTCCAAAGTATACGGAGACTGTGCTAGGGACTGCCTATTCCTCCATCCTTATTCAGTTTGAAAGTAAATCCTAGAATTCAGAATGATGCATATTTATTTTAAAATCACCTTCAAGTTTCCTTATAAACATACATTACAGCTGTGATCTGCCAGGCCAGAGATCTGCTGACATTTCCAAAACACTGTTGATCGTATTTTTGATTCTTTAAAGCCTCCTTAATTGCCTTGTCGATTTCAAACATCCCAAGAACACTTCCTAAATGCTCACAACCATCCAGTTGCTTGAGAAAATAAATGGTTTGTAAGGATGATTTGGGACCTGCAAAACAAGGCGTTGAAGAAGGTGCATTATCGAAGCCTGACAGGGTAACAGCCTGGTAATTCCACCATCTTTCACTTGGTGTTTTTATGGGATCCAGAGCACCTCGCCTCAGTTTATATGCATTTCAACTCCTGGGTCCAGGTGCTGGGAGTTCTGATTTTGACTGGAATTAAATCCAGCTCTGTGGCAAATATGGCTCGACCCTCAGGCAGAAGACCTTTCCTGCCTCCACCCAAATAGACAAGTTCTGGGTGATAACTCAGCGCGTCTCTCTGGGGGCACAGGCAAAAAGAGTGTCCATAATTTAGGTGGTTCATGGACTTCACCTTAGGTTAGCATGGGGATCTCGAGAAACGAGCATGTCTGTCCTTCTGGGAGCACAGAGGGGAAATCAGGCAGTTTTATGATGTTATTCCTATTGATAATAGCACTAATAAGCACTGTAACCATATTTTTGGTTTTAATTTCTATTATAACCTTCTGAGAGATAGATAGTGTTCTCTTTGTTTTACAGGTTCTTTTTTTTTTTTGAGACAGAATCATGCCGCGTCTCCTGGGCTAGTGCACAATGGCCTCCTCAAAGCTCAGCCTCCTGAGTAATTGGGACTTCAGGTGTGTGCCACTATGCCTATCTAATTTTTCTATTTTTTATAGCGATGGGGGGCTCTTGCTCTTGCTCAGGCTGGTCTTGAGCTCCCAGCCTTAAGCAACATTCCTGCCTTGGCCTCCCCAACTGCTAGGGTTACAGGTATAGCCTCCTCGCCTGGCCCCACCTCTTTTTTTTTACTTTTCAGATGTTTGCTGAGTTTTCCTACAAAGAACCAGGTACCAAAGAAAGTAAAGGTCAGAAATACTAAGGAATTTGACCAGAACAGTGGTTCTCAAAAGGGGTAGATTTTGCAACCAGTGGGATATTTGGTGGTGAGAGAGAAGGCTGCCAGCATGTGGTTGGCAAAGTAGAGGCCAGGGCACCACCAAGCATCCTCCAGCTTGCAGGACAGCTGCCCATCACACAGGAACAGTGCCAAGGCTGGGCAATGTCGGCCCAGAGTAACACAGTGCTGGCTGGGATTTAATCATGGGCCCGTTAGCCTTTGGAGCCCTGCTAACTGCAACATGATGGGATTGCCTTGGGCACAGCAATCAGCATTTTCGATGGAGGTTTTTACTTCGCCATATTAAAGGCTCAAAAATTACTATCAGGCTCGGTGCCTGTGGCTCAAGTGGCTAAGGCGCCAGCCACATACACCTGAGCTGTCAGGTTCGAATCCAGCCCAGGCCCGCCAAACAACAATGACGGCTGCAACCAAAAAATAGCTGGGTGTTGTGGCAGGCGCCTGTAGTCCCAGCTACTTGGGAGGTGGAGGCAGGAGACTCACTTGAGCTGAGGAGTTGGAGGTTGCTGTGAGCTGTGATGCCACGGCACTCTACCCATGGTAACAGCTTGAGGCTCTGTCTCAAAAACAAAACAAAACAAAGATTACTATCAAAGATTTGGTTTCTGGGCGGCACCTGTGGCTCAAAAGAGTAGGGC